>WEKX01023834.1:0-63163 GCA_013390025.1 Pitta sordida
GATTCTGTGATTCTGTGAAAGCATCAGAAGTGATTCAGCATTGCCAGAGTTTCTTGTGTGTTTTGGTGTTCCCCAAGAAAACTAGAGATTTGGTTAAATGCTTTTGTAGACAAGGGGCCGCTTCTGGAGGTAAAGCTTTCCCAGAGAGGTGGGTACAAATGTCTCCCTTTGGCTCTCAGTGGTGCTTTCACTCCATGTGGCCCCTTGCACTTGGCAGAGGAGAAGGAGGAGGGCTGTGAAGAGCAGGTTTCAGTATCTCTGTACCTGCAGAGATAATAATATAGTAGTTTGGGTTTAATGGATCTTCAAGACCATCCCATTTCAACCGCATGCCATGGACAGAGGGGGCACTTTTCACTAGACCGTGTTTGTCTGAGCCCTGTCCAAGCTGGCCTTGGACACTTCCAGGGGTGGGCATCCACACCTTCTCTGGGTGACCTGTGCCAGGGCCTCACCATCCTTACAGGGAACAATTTCTTCCTAATACCCAGTATAAACCTACTCTCTTTCATTTTATACCCAGTCCCCCTTCTGCCACTGTGTGCTTTTAGCAACTTCAGTCTGAATTTGTGAATCCAAAAGACAGATGATCTTAAGCAAAAAATTGGAAAAGCTGAAGTTGTTCTTGGCTGACAAGGAAACCTGGTCTGGTTGCACTAAATGGTAACCCTTTAAAATTGCCTTGTAGGAGGATCTGTGCCTGAGACTGCAAAACCTAGGCAAAGGAAAAAATGAGCATTCCTAGTAGCTTGTGAGCCTATGTGGTGTGCAAATGACTCCCCAGGCCACAGAGCTGTTACAGGTGAGTTCAACAGCTTTCTGAGTGCACCCTCGTGGGCACCCCTTGCCCAGGTTTTTAGAGGGTGAGGATATGCCATTTCCTTCCCACTCAAGGGCAGCTGTGGAGTGATTAACTGCCTGCCCTGGTGGGTCACTCCCAGGTGGCTCTGAAGAGTCTGACGATGTGCACGAAGCAAAAGGGCACTGAATTCTGTGCCTGCACTGCTCCCCTCGTGTCTTTCTGGAGCAGTGCAGGGGGTTGGCCCACCCTTGGTTTGTGGGATGCTGCAGACCCGTGCCAGTGAAGTGCTGTAAATAAATCATCTCCTCTACTGTCCTTTCAAGAGAACTTTGGGCTTTCTCCTGAATCAACGCCATCTTTGGGCAGCTCACAGTGGGGCAGAGATGTGAGCAGCACAGAGATGCTGTTACATGTTCTTCCTGGGAAGAAAGAGATTAAAGGAAAGGAAACTTGGGGAACAGCACTGTTTTTGTTGGAGGGCTTCAGGTAACCTCAAGATGGGAGTTCTGCAACCTCTCTTAAGTTTGATTTATGTAGTTAGTTCATTCATGAGTAAATTGACTTGCAAAACAAAACCCTAGGCTGTGGGTTTGGGATGTTTACCTGAGGAGATCAATTAATGCTTGTCTGGCTTTGCCAGGTGGCAAAGGGAACAATGAGATCTAATCACTGGAAGCAGGCTAGCGATGTAATGTGGTTTATGGGGCTTTTGCCCCTCAGAATAAAGTCTTTTGAGGACTTACTTTAAGGGTAGAGGTGTAATTGTGCGTCCTGTAGATGTGCTGTGACACAATCACTGCTGCTGGACTTGGTGCTTGCCAGAAGTGATTAGATTATGAAGTCTATCACAGAATCACAGAATATTCTGAGCTGGAAGGGACCCACAAGGATTATTGAGTCCAACTCTTAACACTGTGTCCCTGGCAGGAATCGAACTCGGGTCTCCCACACGCCATGATAAGCCACTGGCTGTGTGATTTTTGCGGGGGCGGGGGTGTTTGATCTGAAGCAGTTTGTAGGCCCTCAGGACACAACACAGCTCTGTTCTTGCCTTCGGGATCTGAGTGAGAGTAGATTCTGTCATCACCAGAGACCTCATATGACTGGGCAGTGCTGTGTATCACCTCTGTAACTGAGTGTTGCTCCAATAGCAAGAAAGTATCTTTGGCTGGTAATGCGAACACACCACTACATCACTAAAATTATTGTTCATAAGATCTGATTTCCTTAAGTACTGGCTTATACTGGAATTTTCCAAGTCTCATCTCAGCAGATGTTTGTGCTTGTACTTGTGGAAGTGAGAATGTACATTCCTTGCACACTTTCCCCTTTCTGATAACGATTAAAATTTGTTTGGGGTTTTTTTCAGATTGTTGCAGTCAGTACTTTTTATAGTGAAGACTCCATTTTTTGTTTATTTGGTGTAGGAGCAGGAGGAGATTCTGTGGTGGCTCTTTGTCCCACAGGCAGTGATTTTTTTTGTGTGGACTGAGAGAAAGGCTATCAGCAGGCAAAGTCTCTTTCCAAGTATCTCTGGTCGTAGAGAGTTCATTGGATGCTTCTGAAAGAGAAAAGCCATGGTGCAGTGTGTGAACCTTAAGAGGAAAACCAGCAGAGTCTCTATCTTCATGGGCAAAGCAGGGGTGAATTTCATCTGTTGTTTTCTTCAAAATTCCCCCTGTTCCCTCAAGCAGCCCTTTTTCAGAATATTTACATTGAGCCAGTGGAGAACAGGTGCTCAGATATTTGTCTGGAGGCCGTGATTTTACCACAAGGATCTGGTTTAGTTTTTCCTCTGAAAAATCTTCCAGGCAGCCAGATCTTTGAGTCCTCATCTGTCCTTCAGCTGGAGCATTCACATGGCAAGAAGAGATGCCAATTTAAAAGAAAACCATGCCCAGGGGGGAGAAGCTGGAGGAGATACGGCCTTGAATGAGAAATGAAAACATGTTGTTGAGTAGAAAAAGGCTGAACAGCAGATCAATAGATGAGAATGTGGATCTGAGAGTGAAGTTTATTTATAGAAACAAGATGTAGGCTTGGTTTCCTAGCATAGGGAAATGTCATTTACTCGGATTCTCCCTGTTCTTGTGCAGTTAGGAAGGCAGGGTCCTGTGAGAATTTTTTCTATGCTTTGTGAGATTCATATGAGTAGAATGAGTATTCAGTATGTATTTCTAGACTTCTTTGGAAAGTGGTGTCACTGCTTGTCTTGTTCAGAGTAAATTGAACACCTGTTTTTTCTTGAGAAATGGGGAATAGTTGTGCTCTCAGATCTGCATGGCTTTTACTTCTGTTTTGACGCCTTAATATTTACTTGGAGATTTAGTTGTCACTGTGTTGGTGGAAACCCTCCCTTTTTTTGTTCTCATGAACTTAGAAAGCTTTAAATTTTTCTGAAATGAAGATAATTCTTGCAATGAGCCAAGTGGATATTTGAGATGCTTGAAACCTTTTGTCTTGTGAATAACTATTTCACATAGAGCTTTAGGGATTTCATTTCCAGACAAAATGAAAGTTTTCGTTTCTTCTGTGCCATTAGGTGAAGCTGGAAATGCTCTGCAGAGATACCAGAAAGTCAGTAGGATACTGCAGCTGAGCTGATGTCTGGGGAAGGAATGTAAGTCTGCCTTTGCTGTCTTAGAACCATGTTTGTTTTAAATCTCTTGGCCTTGGCAAAAGGCTGAACAAGAACAATGTGTTTCTGTAGTTTCCTAGGACTGTCTCGCCTTAGAGGCAAGAGGTCTCTCTTTAAAACCCATTTCCCATTCAGTTTATCTCTCCAGGGTTTCATCCAATTTCCACTGTATAAGTTACAAGCCTTCCTTCCAACTTCGCTTCACTTGATTTGGATCAAGATATGTGAATTTCAAGTGGAGGAGGTTAGTAGAACTAAGTAACACTTTGAAACAAGGCCCTGTGGACTCTCCGGTGGCAAATAACTTGGATTTCTTTTTCTTCCATCTCCTGCAAAGATGAACAGTAATGTTGAGTCTGAAATGATACATTTCAATGTTGGCATATTTTTTTGTCGTTAGAAGTGGCAGATGAGCAGATTCTTGGGTCAGTCCACTGGGACTGTTTTGGGGTTTTCCATAAAAGGGAAAAAAATTGTTACTAAAATTTTACTTTTTTTAATAAGCAACTTCACTGTGTAACTTTGGTTGAGATCCTCCAAGTGTTGCGGTATGTCTGAATTCCTCTGAAAGCAAGGGGTTCCCCATCTTAGTAGTATCCCCAGTGAGGCCTTGAAGGGCAGCTAATAAGGTGCTTGTCAATCTGCTTTTCCCCCACAACCAGCAGCACTGAGGAACATCCTTGCTCCTTTCCAGCCTTCACCTATGAGCTTTGTTTCATGTGGTGCTGGGTGCACAGAGCTGCCAGCCGCGGGGTGCAGGGTAGCTGGGGGTTATGTGCTTCAGGTGGATAACTCCTTCATCTACCCTTCAGGTCTCCCCCGGACTGTGTCCTGAGGCCTGGGAGACAGAGTTGTGGTGGGAGTACACAGCATTTAGCAAAGGGCTGTGTTTAAAGAGTTCAGAGAGGGAGGCTGTGGCCCCAGGTGTGCCCAAGTGCCTTTCCTGGGAGGCTCTGCCTGTACCAGAAAGGTGGACATTCCCCACCTCGTCAGGTGACCTCAGGCTGCTTTGGTTTCACAGGAATCATAGAATGGTTTAGTTGGAAGGAGCCTTAAAGCTGGTCTCGTCCCAGCCCCTCTCCCATCCGTCAGTGAGAGGCCATTCCCCCTTGTCCTGGCACTAGAGTCTAAAGAAGATGCCTGAGACTAGCCCCAGCCCTTGCCACGTGGCCCAAGTACAGGAAGAGAAATGCTTCTGTGTGTGCTGAGGCCTCCAGAAAGTTAGGCAGAGCAGATGGGAATCTATAAAAGAGTGGGAAGGACATTAATTAGTCTTTGTTAGCAAGTTTCTTCCAATATCTTTGCAAATAGCAACAGTGAGTCATCCTGAAGTCTTGTCATTTTTCCTGTGGTTAAGAGTTCCCAGACTTTTGTAAGATGTGTGGTGTTGGATGCATGGATTTACTCAGTCTCTTTTTTAGGGATCGAGGCTATTATAAACGAATGCCAAGGAAACCTTAGCTCAAAAGGCTTTTTTAAAAAAACGAACAAAGCCACATTAGAATAGTACAGGTAAGTATAAAGAGCTATGTCCTGATTTATGCATGAATATAAACCAAATCCTATTCCTTTTAGGCAGGAATTAAGGAATATATGGTTAGCTATTTGGATGCCCAGCATATCAACACTTCAGAAGAAAGATCCATTGCTGTGATATTTGTGATAGATGTGCTTTATTGGGTCCCTCTTTTTGGGAAGAGATAGGAACTGGGAGTTGGCTTTGCTGTTTATATTTTGAGACCTGAACAGATAATAGGAGCATCTCCAGGATGTTACTGTCTCCTCCTTGGGGATAGGAGGAATATCTCCAACATGGTACATCTTGGATAGCGTGTGACAGAAGATGGAGTCCTGTTCCTACAGAAGCCCATGGGAAACCACCCACTGAGTTGAGACAGGACAGGAATCCCACCTCAAGTCCAGCACAACCTCTGGAGAGCACATCTGGCCAGATGGGGAGAGGAGAACTGTGATAAGGAATTTTGCAGACTCCATTAGGAAGCTAACAAGAACAATACTGTGCAAAGCGTAGGAAACTGTGTGTAAAGCAGGGAGCTGGAAGGAAAAACAGACAGATATGGACATGTTTAACTTGAGATTCAAATTCATTTCTCTATTTTTCAGGATCTTATAGGTGAGGGAAAAGGCGTTGCTGCTTTCCCCTCTACAGTTTCATGCTGTCTCTAGGCACCTAGCACAGAACTTGGATTTTACTAAATGAGTGCATTTACCAGTTAGAGGCACCAAAATTATTTAGTGGGGGAAGCTGAGCTCCAGAAATACCAGCATATCGAGTCTGATCAATTCAACAGCACACCACAGGAGCACTTTCTTCTGGTTTTGTTGTATCCCACTGAATGACAAATTACACTTCTCCTTGGGCAGCAGTTGTGCAGTGGGAGGGGTAACTTAAAAAGCAAAGCTTTTGACTCAAAAAGAGGTCTTCCTACTCGGAGTTACTGGAGGAATCTCCTTGTATATCACAGATTCAACTGGCAAACCCTGAACTACTCGTAGCTTCTTGTCCCTGTAGTGTTTGCAATAGGATTTGACACCCTTTGACATTAATGTTTGAACCCCATTGGTTTTTGAGCTGTTTGTACTCTCTGTTTGCTGTTGGAGCTGATATCAGTGCTTGCTACTGCAGTGTGTATGTTGTCATGTGTGTAGTGGTCAGCTCTATAGCAGCAAAATCATCCAACAGGAGGAACAATCTGGGGAAAATCAAGTTATCACACATGAAGCTTTATAGCTTTAATATTTTGGCCTGGCAAATTGCTTATTCAGGCAGCTGAAATGAATTGAAACTTATAAAATGTCATAATAGTTGTAGGCAAAAGCAGAGAGGTTGCGTCTTTGAGGATGAACTGTAATATCTGGTACTATATTCACAACATGTGCGTGATTGGGGGAAAGAAGCAGAAAATGAATGTTAAGAAATCCCATTGTTTGGAGCACTTCCTTCACATGTGATATGTGATTTTTTTTGTGTGCCTAATGGCTCTGGACCCTATGGAAGGACAGAGATGATAGGCAGGACGGAAATATCCAAAAGATCTTGGGAAAGGAGCTTAGAATGGAAAGCAGATAAGACACTATGGACCCAGAGACCTTTTGGCAAGTTTATTAGCTCAGCAAAGGCTTGTCCTAGGTTTTAGATAGGATCCTTTGATTCTTAGTTTTATTTTTTAATTAGGCCATGCACCTGGGCAGTTCAGCAGCTCAGGGGTACCTTGCCATGTTTGTGGCACATGCAGAACTGTGGAAAGCAACCTTCTGTTGCAAACCCTGTATCCTGCATGCTGCCTGAGTGGGATTACCTGTGACATCCTTGTGTCTGTTAGTCCAGTGACAACCTGGGGAATGAGTCAGCAGGGAGAAAAACTGTCATGGATTCTGGTGGACAATTTGTACCCATTGCAAACCAGAATAGCTCTTTGACCTATTTTGGAGCTTGACTCATGGCAGGAGGAGACCTTTCCCTCCAGTTTCCCAACTGCCTTCTGAGCTCATTTTGTTTTTCTTATGGGGGTGGTTTGTACTGCACAGACCACAAGGAGAGAGCAGCCTTCCTCTGACACATCTCTGCTTTGCCTTCCTCCTGCTCCTGGAGACCACTGCTGGCACAAACCCCTCCGTGAAGAGGTTAACCAAATGGCTGGCCTGGATTCATCGTGGGATGGAGCCGGTAGGAAATGGAGTGGTGTGCAGTGCCAAACCCATGATGTGCATGCTCTTTCCGTTGGGAACACTGACTCATAAAACGAAATAAAAAGCTGTTACATTTCTTCATGATGAAGAAAACGGGCTCCAGTCTGGTGTCTGTTGTGCACTCACAAAGTCTCTGTCCAGTGAACACTTTCCCTGTTAGAGCTTGTGAAACCTGTCTCCCCTTGGTTAGAAATTCTATTTATTTCAGCTGAAAAGTATTGGGTGTCACCTTGGATGGGCCTTCTCTTTGCCCCCAGTTAGGCCAAGCACTGGTCTTGTGACTTTCTAAATACAATCCACGTTACTTACTGTTATTTTAATTCAGCTGAGAAGAACTTGTCAGTGTCTCCCTTGGTTTGTGCTGTCAGCTGGTTGCATTGCTGATCAGTTATCCAAGGTATGCTTAGTAGAAAATAGAGAAGGAAGCATTTCCAATAGCTGTGGTTCCCACTTCTAATCCCTGTTTCAAGTGCAGAGCATAAGATATCATCCAGAGTAGATCAGATAATTAGAGACAAGGACGCTTAGGAGAGGGTTTGAATATTTTCACTGTGCCCAGCATAAGGTGCAATAATTAAGTACCAGGCTCTATTGCATGATGTGTTACAAAGTGATTGCGATGTGGTGTTAGACCTGTGCAGTTTTCTTCAGGAGTAGACAAAATTTAGGCAACCCCCCCTCAAACCTCTAATTTTATTGCAGCTATGAACTGACGTACACAGTTAAGATGCAGTTTATATTACTGTGGCTATTGAGTCATATAGTAGTCTCAAACTATATGAGATTTCTGAAAACGCCTCCATGTTGCCTGAAGTAGGAACAAATGCAGTATAATTCAAATGATGTGGCAGAGCTGCCTTCGGTAGCTGTAGCAGAGTTGGAGTAGAAGGTCAAGAAGCGTGAATTTGGACTGAGTGACCCTTGTGGGACCCTTCCAACTCAGGACATGCAACAGTTCTATGACTAAGAAAGAATAAGAAACGCTTTGCTTTACACTGGGGTTCAGAGACAGCCCGAGGAATCACTGCTGCTCATGCACTCCCACACAGTAGGGGATTGTGTGAGTGGTGCCTCAGCCAAAGCTGATGTTCCTGATGTTTTGTGCAGCCTGGGCATGGGTGCTCAGCTACTGTGGTTTTGCAGGTGGGGAGGGAGGTTGTAGGGACAGTGGAATCTGATTGTTTGGCCACCGAATAGTGGCCAAGATGTTGCTTGGATTGGACTTGGCTCACTTGAACCAGTGGGTTTTTCATGTCCTCTGGGAGAACATCCTTGCTTTTCAGTTCAGTGCTCTGGATGGAATCCTGAAGTTGTTATCAGTGCGTGTGAATTTCTGGAGGCAGGCCGGTTTCCTGCTCGCAGTGGAAACAAAGTTAAGAGCCAGAAACTCTGTTAAAACCTTTTGTTATTCGCAGAATGCACTGTGGCCTTTGGCATTCCCAAATTCAGCCTCTCTGCAAACTGATAGATAATTATGGTAATTGTGGTACCTACCATTTGTGGGAATGTGGAGGATCCTGGAGAAGTATGCAGCCTCTTTAAATCTGTGGAGTGACACATCTGTTGAGCATTAATGGTTTGTTAAATTTATTGAGCACTTTGGGACTGTTGAATGAAAGACCTTATATAAATGGCACTTAATTATTGTTATTGCTAGAGAAGGGCCTGCACAAAAGCAGCAGTTTTCTGGGAGTCTGTGAAACAAAGGTCTGGAGCATGCAGCCAACATCTGCTACCACTTAAAACCTACAACATGAGGCACTAATTTGGAGACACACATGGAGGAAAGGTCCTGCAGTCACTGAGTTGTGGCAATCCTTTGGGCAGGGTGGTCATATGCTGGATATATTCTGTCCACCTCACTCTGTGGTAAGTACTCTGTCCTGGGAGGATAGTCACAGGGATCGTGTGATACTCTGGTTACAAATCTGCTTCAAACACTCCTGTTTCCTTCCTCACAGAATCGAGCAGAAACGTGCACCGATGTTTTTTGTTCATGACCTCAAGTGTCCTCACAAACATGGGCAGGACTGTACTGTAGAGCACAGAGCACATTTTTCCATGGCAGGTAATGAAACTTTCTGTTTCTCAGAGCTCTTACAGCTCCTTGAAACTCTTGGGCCTCAGCATGTGGAAAAATCCATTAGTGTGTGGTGTTTGGCTCTGGCCGCATGGTTTGCTTTGCTTCTGGAGCAGTGGGAAGCTCAACCCCTCAATTTGAAGAGAAACTGGGAACCTTGCAACACCAGTCTACTGTGAGTCATCTACCAGTGGCTTCAGAGGAGGATGAAACCTTCTACCTCCAAGGTTGATAGCCAATGACTGTGGCAGTCTTATTAGGTCCATTTCCTAGTAATTTCATGGTTACTGTGATGAATTTACTGGCAAGCTTCTTTTAGCCTTTCTGTGGCTTAAAACAGCAGAGGAAACAGGGCAGGGCAAAGATATTTATTTAATGCTTCTGTTTACGTTCCTATGATGGACCAATAAACTGTCAACTGGCTCATGACCAGCAGGTTTGCTCACAAGTCGTGAGGAGCAGGTAGTGGTGGCTGCTGGAGTTTTACATCTCAGAAGCACTGAATTCTTCTCCTAACAGCTAAAATGGATCACTTAGACGGTTTGTGTATATTCTGTTGAAAACAAAGCCCATAATTCATGAAAGAAGATGCTGCTGCTCTCTGTAACCTACTAGTTAAATACAATCCTGGAATATGGAGGCTTCCAAATCTTGTTTTGCTAGATATTTTTTGCTTTTTATATTGTATCCAACCAGGAGTTGTGGAGAGAGGCTAAGGACAAAATCTCAGCTGTGTGAGCAGCCCTCCTAGGACACACAAGATTTAGAGGAGTTTGCTTTTCAGAGGTCTTCCATGTCACACCTATTAGACCTCCTAATCACAAGAGGAGAAGGGGAGGCTCCACCTCCATCCCCTCTCTGCTCTGTCAAGCAGCCTCAAATTCCATCTGCCGTATTTGTGCCACCTTTGGTCATAATGGTATTTTAACTCTTTTTTTGCACATAAATGCTTTATTATTCAGCAAACTCTTTTGCCAGTGTTTGGGAGGAATGAAAAAATTCTTTTTCTGAAATCTTTCTTCTGGCTTTAGCAGCTCAGCTACAAATGGACATAAGCAAGAGAAGCAATGAATAAGTACTTTTACTCCTGTTTGATCTTCTCTGCTCTTAGGCTTTTTCTGTTGCTCTTTCCACCCCACAGAGATGAATGCTTCCTCCAGCATCTGCCCACCCGTGAATTCATACCCATAAAGGCCTGTGGTTGCTCAGCACACTTGCATCGGTAATACTTTGGCTGAGAGTAATGTCCTGTGCTCAGGACGTGGCTGTGGTTTCTCTTGCACTTGCTTTGGCAGAGCACTAGGAGAGGTTGCCTCCATAGCAGCCCTTTGTGCCTCAGGAGAGAGTGGTACCATTCCCCTTCTCTTGGAATGCCAAAGATCAGTTGGTTTCCAGATAGTTTCATGGTGACAAGAGCTGTGATTTCAGATGAATCTATGGGTTTTGGGTTTGACTCTAACTTTCCCACTTGTGTGCTGGACTGGGAGAGTGGAAATGTTAATTTGAGCATGAAAGGTTAGTCATTTTGCCAGTAGCTCAGGGGAATGGAGCTTGGTACAGTGAATCCTCTCTGTATCACGACTTCTCCTTCACGACCTCGCCCATTTGCAAAGCAATTTTTTCGCAAATATGATTTAGCAGTCCGCGAGCCCAGCTGGCTGACGCATGTGCAGTTTGACTCTGCTCTGCTGAGAGGCGGTGCCGCGGTGCCTGTGAGGCAGGACTCACCCCGCCCTGCGGGGAGGGGGGCTTGGAATGGCAGCACCGTGCGCCCGGTCCCTGAAGGGGAAAACTTGCCCCATGAAAGTGAGGCAAGCTGTGTGCTGGGAGGGCGGCAGTCCCGCGGTGGCGGGCAGCTCCAGTGCGCCCGATTTACTGCAGCTCACAGTGGCGTTTAGAGCCCTGACTCGGTCCCTGCCCCAGTCCTGTGTGTTCTGCTGAGACCCAGCGCAGCACCACCACAAGACATGCCATTCCTTGTTACTCAAAACCCAGTCAAAGCCCGGGCAGTGCTGCCTCTGCCTGGACTGGTGGATGTTAAAGGGAAAGAAACTCCCATACCAACGCCTACCCCCCGCCATAAGTTCACGGGGTGTTGCAGTGTTGCAAAGTTAAGGTTTTTCCGGGCTCCAGGAATGCTGACCAGAGCTCATGGACACCCCTTACCCGCCACGGAGGCAGGGCGAGCACGCGTGGGGCAGCGCGGGTCCCCTGGGGCCAGCATGAGCACCAGGATCAGGCCGGGGGGCTGGGGGGGAGCGGCGCAGGGTTTGGGCTGCGG
This sequence comes from Pitta sordida, assembly GCA_013390025.1. Taxonomy (NCBI): domain Eukaryota; kingdom Metazoa; phylum Chordata; class Aves; order Passeriformes; family Pittidae; genus Pitta; species Pitta sordida. The sequence goes on from WEKX01023834.1 coordinate 11,513, forward strand.
TCACAGCAGCCGCTCAGAAACAGTTCCCTTTGCTTGCCTGTGCCGAGACAGACTACGGGAAGGAGAAAAGAATTGTCTGCAGCGCTTCAGAGTTCCGGGGGGTGGAGCAATGGGCGTGGTCTGCATGCATATTAACAACCTGCAGTTCTTTGCGAGTTTAATGTTTTGTGATGCCTTTGGCCTATCCCTTTCCTCATGATGGAGGGAGTTTAACTGTAATTGTGCATGGATGTGAACTCTTGTTTTGCAGGAATCTGATTTCACACACACACACACAGAATCACAGAATATTATGAGTTGGAAGGGACCCACAAGGATCATCTAGTCCAACTCACCACCTAACACCCGTACAGAGTCCGAGAGCACATCCCAGAGCGTAACACCACCTAGATCCCTCACAGTCTAGCAGGCCACTCCAGATACGCATTTCCTTCAAAAGGCAGACAAGAGAACTTTGCACTTCTGATTTGTCTGTATTTGCCTAGACTTTGAGATCTGACTACATCTCCAACCATGTCTTATTCTCAACCCAAATTGTTTGGTTTCACCCCTTTGTGTTCTGCTCTGAAAATTTTTTGGTGCTTAAACTCCCTTATTAAATAAGGAAACTGTTTTTTTTTTTCCTTCCTAGTTTGTACTTTCCCTCTGGGAACAATTAAAGCTAACTCCTGATATTTAAACTTAGGCATTGCTTTTGATACTTTTCTAATCTTAAGGAAAATTATGTCCCACCTCCAGGAGGGTAAGGAGATCAGACCTAGTCAGCATGGCTTCAGGAAAGGAAGGTCTTGCCTGACCAATCTAATTTCCTTCTATGATCAGGTGACCCGCCTGGTTGATGAGGGAAGAGCTGTTGATGTGGTGTACCTGGATTTTAGTAAAGCCTTTGACACTGTCCCCCATAACAAACTCCTGGTGAAGCTGGAGGCTTGTGGTTTGGATGGGTTTACAGTGGACTGGATCAGGAGTTGGTTGGATAACAGAGCTCAGAGAGTGGTGGTTAATGGTGCTGTGTCCGGTTGGAGGCCGGTCACTAGTGGGGTGCCTCAGGGCTCAGTGTTGGGACCTGTCCTGTTCAATATCTTTATTGATGATTTGGACGAAGGGATGGAGTCTGTTATTAGCAAGTTTGCAGATGACACTAAGCTGGGGATAAATGTCGATCTGGTGGAGGGTAGGAGGGCTCTGCAGAGGGACCTTGACAGGCTGGCTAGATGGGCTGAAACCAATGGCATGGGGTTCAACCAGTCTAAGTGTCGGGTCCTACACTTCGGTTACAATAACCCCATGCAGAACTATAGGCTGGGGTTGGAGTGGCTGCAGGATGATCAGGTGGAAAGGGACCTGGGAGTGCTGGTTGATAGAAAACTTAACATGAGGCAGCAGTGTGCCCAGGTGGCCAGAAAAGCTAATGGTATCCTGGCCTGCATCAGGAATAGTGTTGTCAGTAGGACTAGGGAAGTTATTCTCCCCCTGTACTCGGCACTGGTTAGGCCACACCTTGAGTACTGTGTCCAGTTCTGGGCTCCTCAGTTTAAGAGGGATGTTGAGATCCTTGAGCGGGTCCAGCGAAGGGCGACAAAGATGGTGAAGGGGCTGGAACACAAGCCCTATGAGGAGCGACTGAGAGAGCTGGGGTTGTTCAGTCTGGAGAAGAGGAGGCTGAGGGGAGACCTTATCGCTCTCTACAACTACCTGAAAGGGAGGTGTAGCCAGCTGGGTGTTGGTCTCTTCACTCTGGCTACAAGTGATAGAACAAGAGGACACAGTCTTAAACTGCGTCAGGGGAGATTTAGACTGGACATTAGAAGGAACTTTTTCACAGAGAGGGTGATCTCACAGTGGAATGGGCTGCCCAAGGAGGTGGTGGAGTCACCGTCCCTAGAGGTTTTTAAGAAAAGGTTGGATGATGTACTTGGTGGCATGACCTAGATATTAGGGTAGTGTGTTATAGGTAGGATGGTGTGTTGGTAGCAGGATGGCAACAGGTTAGGTAATTAGGTAATAGGTTAGGTAACAGGTTTGGCTAGGTTAGGTAATAGGTGATAGGTTGGACTCGATGATCTCTAAGGTCTTTTCCAACCTTACTGATTCTGTGATTCTGTGATTCTGTGATTCTGTAATCAAACAAGGTCTTAAGTAAGTATTGTTAGTCTTTAGCGATTTAAGAACAGTTAAGGCAGGACCTCAAAGACTGAAAAACAAAACTCCTTTTTTTCCCTACATCTTGTATTTCTAAGTCTTTGGGGCTTATTTGTTGCTATTCCCCAGGCCTTCCTTAAGTTTTTAAGGGTTTTTTTCGACAAAATAATTTCCAGAGTACCATTTTGAATAGAATATTGAGTATTGCAAGAGTTGAGACCATTAATTATGAGGGGCATTGTTGGTTTGTTCCCTGTGCTAATTTTAAACATTTCAGTAGTCTTGAGTATTGCTGAGAGTCTGATTAAAATATTCATGTGCTCCTCCTCAAGTTGTCTGTCCAAGAGGTGAGTACTTGGGCTGGATTTGAGGCATATGGGATGGCCCTGCTGTGAGCTTCCCAGCGTTTAAGGTCGAGGCTCTACATGTATGAAGATGAAGCCTCTCCCTTGGTTGTGCATTCCCTGGCAGAGGAGCCGAGGTGAGGACAAGCACCAGTGTGCTTGGAAAAGATCATTTCCAGGCCTCCAATAGCCCGTGGTGTCAGGGAGAGAGACATCCTGTGCTGCTGCAGCTCAGTTTGCACTCCAGTTTTCTTGTGGTTATGATCTCTCAGTCCAACTAATACTGAATTTTCTCCTCGAGGACCATTCGATGTATCTGTATTAGGGATTTTATTTGGAACTGGAGAGAGAATGTGATCCTCATGCATTTTACACCCTCTTGAATTGAGGGCATTTTCTATCTTCCCTTGCAGTAGTTTCAGGAAGTGTTGTTTTGTTCCTGGTGATGCTCCATCAGGCTGGGCTGCTCCGAGGAGACGCTCTGGCTGACATGCAGCTCAAGCCTTGGCGCTTGCCCCAGGAACGTTCCTGCCAAATGCCTGGCCACTGAGCTCCTGCTCCTGAGTGCCAGCGACTTGCTCTTTGCAAGGTGGGAAACTTCTGGGGAAAGGAAGCATTTCATGAATCACAACTCCCACGCCTTCGCATACCCACTCATTCCCAGCCAAAATACTTTCACCCTTATTCACACCAGATACCACCTTTACTCCTGAATCTTTCCCATCTGTCCTGCAGACTGCTGTGCATAAAGGATGAGAGACTCTGGGGCTTCTCTGAAAAGGCAGATGGCTGACCTAAAGCAACAAATACGTGTGTTCCTGCATCAGACATTGGAGTTAGCTCAGTGACTTGTTTGCTCCTGTTCTCACTGTCAGGTGCCATCACCATCACAGGGGTGACAGCAGAAAGATGGCAGAGTTACCCATCACTGTAGGAGTATCTTGCAGCTTGGCAAGTTCTTGAAGTGGGTGCCTTGAGGAGCTTTCTCAGCTCTGGTAGTTCCAGTGCGAATGTGCTTATTTTTCATTGGATGTGTGTTTGATAGTAAGCCAAGAAGGACAGTTCCTTTGGACCTTTAGCTAGTGACAGGGATTAGTTGCAGTGTGGCCTATTGTAAGTACCTAAATGCATGTCCTGACTGGCGTAAGACACTAAAATGTCTTGTTGCCACACTGGACCCATTCAGTCATTTGTCTGAACTCTCAGACAGTATGAAAACTGTACTTAGTGAAACAGATTTTATTGTGCTTGCACTCCCTGAGTAAGTGGTTAAAATCTGGTCTTCTTAAAGGTAGGATAGCTCCGAGAGGAGCTTCTCCTTAGCCTGCACAGAACTGGCTATCAGGAGTGAGGCTGTATAGCACAACTTCTTCTGTGGCCCCTGGGGAAGCAGAGGGGGTAAGATGGGTGCTGTTGGTACTGCTGAGGTTTAAGGAAGCAGTGCAAAATCCAGGGTGGAGGCAACATGTGGAGAACATAATCTGGAAACACCAAGCCTGAAGCTAGAAAGGTGGATTTGAACCCTTCTGCTGGGACAAACATGAAGCATGTTCAAGCACAGAGGCAATGTCAGGACATGGCACCAGTCTGAGCTGTGATGGTTCGCAGACTGGAAGTTCAGCCTCAAAGAATAGGGAGCATCAAGTCAGATATTCAGTTCTCTCTGTAAACATTTATGAGCTCACTGTGTAGAGAGGAGTCAGGTAATGGTGTTGTTACTGACACAGAGCATTTGAAGGACCTGGATATGAATGTCAGCTAAAGCTCTTATAATATTAGGATGTTAGCAGAGCCCAGGAAGGAAAAGATCGGCATTTTCCAGGTGGTGTGAAGTGGTGAAGGCAAACCACCCTGTTACAGTGGCCCTCTTGCACTTCACGCCCCCCATATTGCGGCTTCAGATCTTAGTGGTGTGATTTTCTAGCGATGAAGGAGGCCCATTTTCACAGCTGCGCATGCGCGACCTCCGTGGTGGCACAGGCACCCGTGCCCATCTGCCGGGGGTGGCGGCTCCGCTTTGCCAGCTGGGGCTCCACCGCTTCGCCACCCCCCTGGCACGGCCACCACGGCAACCGATACACAGCGACACAGTGCCAAAACAGCACTGGGGATTGTCTGAGGGTGTGGGACAAATTCACATATTAATGATCTGCCATTCAACACATAAGTAGGGCTTTGCAGAGCCCGATTAAGACCACGGGTCCGCGATGTAGGAGACCCGACTGTACTGGGACATGAGCCCCAAAGAGGAGATACAAGGACTCCTTGAAACAACACCTCAGTCTTGGCCATAGTGACTACCCTCAGTGGTCCACTCTGGCCTCTAATCGGGAGACATGGAGACGCACCATCTATAACGCTGCTGCCTCCTCTGAAAGCACATGCAAAATTGTTCTTGAGGAGAAAAAGCAACGCAGAAAGAACCGTGCCTCATTAATACTGGCTAAGGAGACTTTCTGCTGTGCCTTTTGCACCCGGACTTGTCTATGCTGCATTGGCCCTTTTAGTCATCAGCGTGTTTGTAGCAAGTGTGGGTAGAGCCCTTCCTATATCTTTGTTCACAAAGCTTAGCCATGATGATGGAATCATGAAGGTAGAGGTACTGATCGCCCTTTATACCATGTCTTGGAGTGTCAAGGGTGGTGTTCTTGCCGCAGTCCATTGCTCTTTCCCGTATCCGTGGGTGATCTTTTCCCTGTCTTCTTCCTATGTGTAATGAAAGGATGTTGGTCCTGTACGCGGGGTTGGTGTTTGGATACACAGTGAAATGGGTGGGCATTCACTGGCAAAATCCCACTCGGCTTACCTTGTGCTAAAGAGATCCTCAGGGCTGAATTTGCTGCCTGCAAGAAGTATTGCTGGGGTATGAACAGGGCCCCTGCAGTTGCTTGGTGATGCTGAAGGCTGGCAGCAGTGACTGCAGCTGGCTCATTCCTTGAGGAAGCAGTGCCAGGCAGGAGTTGGTCACTGAGTGACTGATACTGTTACCTCCACCCTGCTCCTCTCCCTTAAGCTAAAGCTTTCCATGGAAAGTTTAGCTGGCTGGGCTCTGTCTGAGGCTTCAGGCATAGAAATGTTCTTGCACTCCTGCTGTGTTCAGGTCTTCAATAAAGCACAGCAGTGAGCTTACAGTCTGGCTGGTGTGGCCTGCCAGTGATTGATGGATGAAAAATTGGTCTTGGTCCCCAAAATAGCGGTTATTATTTTCTTTATAGTCATGTCTAGGGTGTTCAGGCTACAGAGAGGGGGTGACTCAGTTCAATTGACATCTGAACTGCCTTGCAACATTGTCTGTCTCCTCATTAAGCACATAAAGACCTTGAGCAGACACAAGGGGCTCCGTGCCTGCTGTTAGTTTGGCCGTGGTGAGAGGCAGCTTCTCCCTGACTCAGTGATAGACCACTCACAAGTTAGGCTGGCACTGAGGATTAGGAATATTTGTTTTTGAAATAATTTTGGCAGTAGAAAACAGAGTCAAGATGACTATTTTGTTGAGCTCTGAGCTGCAGAGAATTTCATGTTGTGGTTCTGACACTTTCTCAAGCACAGAGTAGCATTTTATTTCCCTCACAGATTTATTTAATGTGATCAGTTACTTAGATTTTAGAATTCATTCAACCAGAAACACATTTTCAAGAATCTGCAAGTTCACATCAGGTATCTGTGTCAGAGCTAGAAATAAATCCCATGTCTCCAGAGACTGGTAAGGGAGTTACAGATGTGCTTTTCCCGTGTTGCATGAAAAGAAGGTTAGGCTGGAATGGCTGCCTTGGCAGACACTGTTTTTCTTTTTCCAGGGATTAAGGACAGATTTACTCCTTCCAGTGGCAATGAGAATTGCCTTTGTGTCCGAGTTCATAAACTGCAAGAGATGAAGCTGAACATCATGTACAGATTAGAAATGTAACATTTCCCAGGAGCTAACGATGCGGGAAAAAGAGTCACAGCCTTGGCAGCAGCCTGGAACATACAGCAAGCTCTTATATTGGGTGTGGGATTAAAGCCATTTCTTATGAACATTGCAGGAAAATGTTTGAGACTCTCTTCCAGTAACTGCTGGAGGTTTCCTGGGAGCAGAGACTTCAATAAAGTCATGGTCAAGTGCTGAAGCTTTTCCCTAAACCCAACTTGGTGCTTTTCAGCCTTAAATCTCTATGCTCCCTAAACTCAAGGAGCTCCACTGTTCCCGGAAATCATGCACTTGAATTGGAAAGCCTGAGGTACTCTGTTTTGGTTTTATCTGAGACAAACAGACTTAGAACAAACTGTTTTGATTTTTTCCTCTTCACTGTGTCAGGGTGAGGAAGAGTTTTTTTCAAAAGGAATGAAAAAATTGAGCTGTTACTCTTTTTCCATTTGGAATCCAAGGGGGTAAAAATCACTCCTCAAGTGAAAAAAGGAGAAAAGTATGTTACTGGACCTGTTGAGGACAAGAAAAGTGTCTTGCATTTTGGTCCAACTTCAACAGCTGAGCCTGGAAAAGCAAATCTGTAGAAGAAAGAAACATTGTTTCAAATGAAACCATTTCAGGCTCTAAACTTGGAACTTTTCCCTTGAAAAATTTTACAGCAAAACATTTTGTGAAATTTGAAACAAAACTCATATGGAATCACTCTTTCTTATGAACATTTTAGTTTTCAATGAGATCTCTATTTGCTCCAGGGTTCTAGTGAAGTATTCCTAAATAACTTAATGCCCCTAAAAGAGTGGCTCTTCTCTGCTTTCAAATCAACTATTATTCAAAGGCTGATTTTCTAAAAAGGGAGAAGATATGTAAAGGTATATTTGCAGTGGACAGCACCTAAAGTTCAAAGACCTATTCAGTCATTCTTTTCAGTGAGGTGATGCTTGACACCGAAGAGACCGACAAGCTGAAGGCTCAGTGCTTTGTGATTTTCCTTCAAGGTTTAAATTTCTAGCCATAAACATCTCAGAACTTGTTGGGCTTTGAATACTCTTGAGTATCAGGACTTGATCAAACATTCCTATCTCTCATTCTCAGGTCCCCAAGGCCCTTTGGGCTGGGATGGGGAAGGGTTCCTGACTGGGGCAACTTGGAGCATTTTCCAGTTGGTTTCTGTGGTGCCTGGTCCTGTGGAGAGATCTCTTTCTTTCTTAAGTGATCAGAGGATGATTCTGGCTGGCTGCATTGGAATGCTAAAGGACTGGGATGTGATCATTTCCTTGAAAAATCCTGGCTTGCAGAAGTGATGATCTTGCAGTACCTGAAGGGAGCCTACAGGAAAGATGGAAAGGGAATTTCTGAAAGACATGGAGTGATAAAAAGGGGGAGGGAATGGCTTCAAGCTCACAGTGAGTAGGTTTAGATCAGATAATAGGAAGAAACTGCTCTGTGAGGGTAGTGAGGCCCTGGCACTGGTTGCCCAGAGAAGCTGTGGCTGCCCCATCCCTGGAAGTGTCCAAGGCCAGGTTGGAGCAACCTGGGATAGTGAAAGGTGTTCCTGCCTGTGGCAGGGGATGGGGTGAGTTGATTTTAAAGGTCCCTTCCAACCCAAACCATTCTGTGATGCCATGATAAGTTGACACTCAGGGTTTCACCTACAGGGGCTGTGCAGGACATTTTTATTCCATCTAGTTGTTTTGAGGGCTCTCTTCGTTAAAATCAGAGCCACGAGGAAGGCTTTTGGCACTGAGTGATGTCATGGCCTTTGATTCTTGAAAGGCTGCTACGTGCACAGGAAAGAATTTGATCTTGTACAAACAGGACAGCCATGTGCAGTTATGGGCAACTTCTGTGTTCTCTTTCCCAGGGAATACGTATGTGCTGTTCAGCTGGGATCCATCCCTCTTGGTTTTACTTGCCAGCAGTTTTCAGCTGACATCGTGTTTGCACGAAGACAGCACCAAGCAGGGACTGCATTAACCATTTATTCCCCCCCCCCCCCGCCCAAATATTCCAGTTTTATCCTTCCTGTTCCTCTCTGTCGACTCTTTTATATAAAACACTTGTTTTATAGCATACTGGGGGCTTCGTTTTACTTGCCATTAGTTGAGGCCAGTATAAAAGTATCAAAATGCAGACAGAGATAACAGGTCTCAGAAAGGTGATGCTGGGAGGGTGGGGATCTGGTTCTTAAAAGTTTTAGACCAGCCAGGCTGTTGTCATCTCTGTGACTTCCCCCAGGTCACCATCCACCAAGAGGTAATGTGGCAGTTGATGTGTCCTGTGAGACAAATCTGGTCAGACAGTAAAAGAAGTGACTGAAAATTCCTGGTGGATTTGCTCTCATGTCCCAGCAGCCAGAGAAGGATCAGTGCCCATGGCAGGGGGTGGAACGAGGTGAGCTTTAAGGTCCCTTCCAACCCAAACCATTCTGTGATCCTGTGATCCAGAGAGTTCAGCAGGATCCAGGTAGAAAGGCTGCTTTTCCTCTCTGTCCAAACTGTGATATGATTCAAAGAACTTCAGGTAGGATTCCCAGAAGATGAAAGAACTGGCAGATGATCTTGCTAAGCCACTCTCCATAATTTACCAACAGTCCTGGACTACCGGTGATGTATCACAAGACTGGAACTTGGCTAATGTAACACCCATCCACAAGAAGGGCCGGAATAATGATCTGGGTAATTATAGAACTGTCACCCTCACCTCAGTACCAGGCAAAGTCACGGAACAGATAGTCCTGTGTGCTATTACGCAGCACCTGCAAAATGACCATGACATTAGAACTAGTCAGCAAGGATTTAGGAGAGGCAGGTCCTGCCTGACCAACCTAATCTCCTTTTATGAACTGGTGACTCCCCTGGTTGGTGAAAGAAAGGCCGTGGATGTTGTGAACCTGGATCTTAGCAAAGCCTTGACACAGTTTCCTATGGTAAGCTTCAGGAGAAACTCTTAGAGCATGGACTGGATAGAAGCATTTTATGTTGGGTTAGGAATTGTTTGGATGGACGAGCTCAGAGAGTGTTGGTGAATGGTGCCACATCCAGCTGGCAGCCAGTCACTAGTGGAGTCCCACAGGGGGTCAGTGTTAGTTCAACATCTTTATGATGATATGAACGAGGGAATTGAGTCCATCATCAGCAAGTTTGCAGATGATACCAAGCTGGGGGCAAATGTTGAACTGTCAGAGGGCAGAAGGGCCCTTCAGAGGGACCTTGACAGACTAGATAAATGGGCAGACTCCAATAATACGAGATTTAACAAGTCCAAGTGCCAGGTTCTTCACTTTGGACACAACAACCCCATGCATCGCTATCAACTCAATATGAGCCAGCATTGTGCCCAGGTCGCTCAGAGGGCCAATGGCATCCTGGCCTGGATCAGGAACAGTGTGGTCAGTCGGACTAGGGAAGTTCTCCTTCCCCTGTACTCAGTGCTGGTCAGACACATCTTGAGTGCTGTGTCCAGTTCTGGGCTCCCCAGTTTCAGAAGGATGTTGAACTGCTTGAAAGGGTCCAGAGAAGGGCAACAAGGATGGTGAAAGGACTGGAGGACAAGCCCTATGGGGAGTGACTGCAGGAGCTGGGGTTGTTCAGCCTGGAGAAGAGGAGACCCAGAGGTGACCTCATTGCTGTTTACAACAACCTGCGGGGAGGTTGCAGCCAGGTGGGTGTGGACCTCTTCTCTCAGGCTGACGACACCAGAACAAGAGGACATGGCCTTAAGCTGCGCCAGGGGAGGTTTAGGCTGAATGTTAGGAAGAGGTTTTTCACAGAGAGAGTGATCCCTGAGTAGAATGGTCTGCCCAGGGAGGTGGTGGAGTCGCCATCCCTGGAGGTCTTTAAGAGAAGACTGGATGAGGAGCTCAGTGACATGGTCTGGATGGTGGGAGGCTTGGATGGATGGAGCGTGGTGCCCCTGGTTCCAGGGTTGTGGGTGCAACCCCTGGGTGGGTGTTCACTTGGGAGTTGGACTTGATGATCCTGTGGGTCCCTTCCAACTCAGAATAACCTGTGAACTGCACACTGCTCTTTTCCAGTGTAATTGCTGTGACATCAGCTCTATTTATTACCCTGTTTGACATCTGTTTGTAGAAGCAGCTATCCAACCTGATTTTATGGTTGCTTCAGTGCTTAGGGTTCTTTGATGGAAGAGTGGGTGAGGATGCAGTTCTGAAGGAATGGAGAGGTCTTGGCGTCCGTTTGAATCTAGTACTCAAGAGTGTGATTTTCCTGATTTTGGGCAAGTACCACGCCAATGGGAGCACTGTTGCTTTTAAAGACTGATGGCTTCCTTTCCTTTTTGTGCACTAGAGCCTCAGCCATGAGCCTTGCTTTAATTTAAATTTTAAACAGCAGACAGATACACATGCTGTGTGGAATTATGGGGTGTAGCTGCCAAGGATGCCATCAAATGACTGAGTGAAAGGGAATCCTTACAAATTAACAAAACCTGTTATTAAGGGGATTATTAATGAAAGGCCTTCGAGCTAAATAACTCCCTCCTCCTCAAAGTGCTTGAGGTTGCTCTTTTGTAAGCTACCATTTGTTTTTCTTTTTACTAAGCTACATGGGAAAAGAAATACCAAAAGAAATGAGTGAAGAAGCAATCACCATCATCTGGGTCATTTGGGGGGGACATGGAGCTTATGCTTATGTGTCTGTTCACCCTTTCTATTCTGCACAGATGTAGTAGATGAACCTCACAGTCCATTCTAATTAGCACCAGGCCTAATGAGGAGCTGTGGAGTGGGATGGAGAAAAATAACTCCTGCTGTTATATTTGGTTTTGGTTAGTGAGGGAATATGGTTGTGGGGCTGGAAAATATGCCCTGGCACTTAAGGTTTCATTTAGCAGATGGATGAATAGCTGGGAACCAGGGTAACTGGTCCATTTTCCTGGGATTTTGGATCATGTAGGTGGGAGTTTGTCTGTCATGTCATCTTTGCTTGCCTTGGTAGATGTTAAATCACTGGATATCTGCATCCCCAGCAGTGTGGGCAGCAGGTTGAGGGAGGGGATTGCCCTCCCCTGCTCTGCTCAGGTGTCATCCCACATGGAATACTGTGTAAAATTGTGGTGCCCCCAAAGTAAGAAAGATACGGAACTGTTGGAGCAAATCCAGAGGGGGCCAAGAAGTTGACAAGAGCTGTTCAGCCTGGAGAAGAGAAGGTTTTATAGGGACCTCAGAGCAACCTGAGGGACTCCACATCAAGAACTGGAGTGACAGGACCATGGGGAGTTCAAACTGACAGAGAGTAGATTTAGGTCAGATACAGGGAAGAAATTCTTCCATGTGCGGGGAGTGAGGCCCTGGCACAGATGGCCCAGGGAAGTGTTCAGCGCCAGGTTGGACGGGTCTTGGACCAGCCTGGTCTGGTAGAAGGTGTCCCTACTCGTGATAGGGGGTTGGAACGAGATGAGCTTTAATGTCCCTTCCAACCCAAACCATTCAAGGATTCCGTGATCTTGCTTCCCGGGTCTGTAACCCGGTAGTGCCCCCGTGATGTAGAGTCCTCTCAGCACTTCTGAGTAGGAATGTCCTGTGTCACCTAAGCTGTGCAGCTCCTACAAATCCCTGGAAAACACACTTCAGAGTGTGGCTGAACTGGCATTCACAGGAGCACAGTGTTCCTGATGAGCAGCTGGCAGTATTTAGACCATAGTCTTCGGTGACTGAATACAAAACTGAGATCCCCATCAAGTCATCCTGTACAGGAGCTGTCTCACCTCAGAAGTACAACTTTCCATGTTGTTACAGCATGGTGTGGCACGTGCCCAGCATGGCTGCTGCTAGGAGGGGAGGCCAGTGTTTAAGGATTTGGGTGCAAATGTGGCAGAGCTGGTTCCAAACCTCACAAACTTGGCTCCATCTGGGCAAGCCCAGTGCACAGAATTTGCCTTATGGCTGAGGTCCCCACCAATTCTGCTTAAGAGAAGGCTGCATCCTCCCATTATTAGGTGGTGGATGGGTATTTAGAATGCTTCCTGCATGGTCCTACTCTGTGTGTTTGAATCCCCTCAGTGAACAGGAGGATCTCAAGGAAGACAGAACAAACAATCTGTGAGCAGCCTGATCTGGTGGAAGGTGTCCCTGCCCATGGGGCTGGGCTTTATGTAAAGATGGCGTTTATGGTCCTTTCCAACCGCAGCCATTCTGAGATTCTCTGATCTTCACCTGGTAAGAATTTTGACTGGCACAGGGAGCAGGGGGCAAGTGTGTCAGGGGTAGGACATGGAAGAAGATGGCAGAGAGATCCATGAGTAATGGGATGAGAGATCCAGATATAATGGGAGTAGCATTTGGGAATGGTTTTCTGGTTGCTTGCTCTTGGCTTAACTGGAGGGGTCACTGCTTTCAGGGCTTAGTGGGAGGGAAGGAGAAATATTCCCAACTGATATCTCTCCCTTTTGTCTTAATAGTGTAAGATGATCAGGGCAGCTGTGCTTTATAGTTTCTTGTCTAAACCCATACCACATTTATTTTGAAAGCTTTCCTGTGTCAGATGTTTGTGGTCCCGCCTGTAAAATGGTGCTTCCTGACATCCTTTGTAGTAGTCCTCTGTAATTACTTCCCTTGGAGGTTGTTACTCTCCAGTTTTGCTTCAAGATTTGCAATGTGCAAATGCTTTCTGAACTTTCTTTTGGTAGCCTTAGGTTTGCTCGAACCTCTGTGAGTTGTCAGAGTGGCTGATGTGTCTCAAACATATTTAAGTTAGAGCACAGGAGGTCCATGGCTTCCCCTTAGTCTGGGCCTGGTTCTGCCACCTCAGGTGCCACCACAGTGGGTGTCTGGTCATACAGTGTCTGTGAACTTACTCTGCATAAGGGCAGCAGTATCATGGAATTCCAGAATGGTTTGGGTTGAAAGGTAAAGCTCATTTCACTGCAAGCCCCTGCCTTGGGCAGGGACACCTTCCACAAGACCAGGTTGCTCCAAGCCTCGCCCAACCTAGACTTGAAAACTTCAGGGAAAAATTAAGTCTTAATGTGAAAATCTCTGGTTTGGTCAGAACACACAATTTTCCACTGGAGTCAAGACAGATGGAACACTTCGACCATTCGTGCAGCAGTGTCTCACTCCTGACTGCATGCAGTTGATTTGGAAGAATAAGTTTATTTAAGGTTCAGACTATTAAAAACATCTGCTTTCCCACATATCCTGAAACATTGCAGGATTTGAAAATGGAGAACATGTATCATGCTTGTCCTAGCCATCCTGAAACATCGGCTCCACAGTTTAAATTGTGGGATTTTAATTATGGTGTATCTGCATTATTCAGTCCTGTGTAATGCACTGTTGGTTGTGGTGCTGTGATCTCTTTTCCTGGGTTGGAGCTGGGCCACCTGACAGTATCTGCAGCGTGTGGTTTAGCATCAAATGCATCTGAATAAGCAAAATAATCACTTCCAGACTAAACACATTTCAAATTTGTTTAAAATATTGAACAAACTTCATCACTGCAAGATGTCTCTTCTGTGACATCAAGTTACATCCCTGTGTCCCTGCTGGTGCAAATTTCTTTTCCCCATGTTTTGGGACTGAAAGCACAAAATTCTCTGAAAATCTTCCTTTGACTGTGGTAACTCTTGGCTGAAGGTCAGCCTCAGCCTTAGATCTGGGCATCTCTGAGCATTAATATTTATGTCTTCAGTGGCAAAATGTTGTATACAGTTATCCTCCTCTTTCAGATGGAAAAATTGGATTGTGAAGAGATGGTAATTTTCTTCCATTTAACTTGGAATGACTTGGGAGAAGCTGGTGACAGCACTAGAGGACAGCAAAGGTTTGGCATTGATTGAATCATTACAGGACCCTTACTTTTATAGCAAAACTGCTCGTTGGTAGTCAGGGAGAAGGGAAGGGAAGGGAAGGAGCTTTATATCTCAGCTGTGCTGGAAAAGTGAGTAGTGCCCCTGTATGTCAGTGGCTTCTTTCCCTACTGGCTCAGTGCCATGGTTATGATTTTTTTAGGCTCTTTTCTGTTTTGATGTTTAGCTCTGATGTTATCCTGACAGAATGTTCTTTGCTTCTTGCTTTCTTTCCCTTTCTATTTAATTCTCCAAAGCGGTGAGATTGAAGTCTCTACGTTTATGTTGTGTCTTGGAGAAGAGCAGTGAGAGCTCCAGCTGGGTGAGGTGTGCTCTGCATCCCCTCAGATGCTGGTCTGAGCCTGTCTCTTACTGGGATGTCCAGCACCAAAGGGCCCACAGGAGAGGGCAGTAGTGCCTCTGTGCACACAGCTCAGGGCAGAGAGGAGATTTTGGCCCCAGTGACAATGTTTGTGTTTAAGATCAGACACAAATCTGAGCACCTGAGTAATGCTCTGGATAAGAGTTAAATAATGTTTTCCTAATTGATGTCTTCCTCACCTAGAAGTAGTTTTCATCTTGGACTTCTGAAGGTCTTTAAAAATGAACCCTTCCTTGCCCTTTGAAATATTTTGTCTTGAACAGCAATGTAGTCAGTAATTTCAAGCTGCTCCTGTAGTGTTTGTGATTGCTGAAATCATTTCTGTGCTCTCAAAAGTGTCACTTTTTTTACTGACTGTATCCAAGTACTAAAGGACACATTGCAATGGATCGTCGGAGCACAAGAATGAGGATGGAGAGTTTGTGGCAAGTTGTTGTGTTGATGAACAAATGGGATTGAAGGATTTAGCTTCCCAAAGTAACTGGAGCACTTAAGTCCTTCTGCACATTTTGGACTTTCTGAACACATTCTTGTTGATATGTTTAGGTTGAAAAATACTTTTTTGTCTACTGAGAAAATGTCTGTTCTGGATTTTTTTCAGAACTTGAGGTTTTGAAGCTTGAAAAAAGCCTCCTTTTATATTCCAAGAACAATCAAGATTCTCTTTAAGATGCTCCTTTCCCGGAAGTTATGTTGTTAAGAACAGGGCATTCAGAGGTGAGGCTGGATGAGTTCTGCCCTGTTTATGAAGTTGTGAAAGCATCTGGATACAGTATGGAAACCCTCAACCAAAAGCTTTTTGAAGTCTCGCTTCAATAGAATCATCCTGACTTACTCCACTGAACTGTGTGTTTATTGGATTCGGATGGAAGATGAGGTAAGAAACAAGCTGATTTTCTGGAATATTAATACTACATTGTTAAGATTGAACTGCTTTAGGGAAATATCTCTAAATTGTGGATGTTGACTGTATGCACTTTTCCCTGCCTAATTGGTACTTCTACACTTGATGCACAACCATCACGAGCATGAACCAGAACAACTGGAGAGCAAGGTCTGTTGGGTGTGTGCTTAAAGACATACTGTGAAACGACCCTTTGCTTCCTTGAGAATCAGGGCTCAAAGAAACCTGAGCAGGGAGCTTGCACCATGACTGTGGTCCCTTTCAACCTGACCCATCCTGTGGTTCTGTGAAACTGAAGCCAGCCAAGGGCTGCAGGAGAGTTCCCATTCTCTTGGAATTCCCCTGTCCTGGGGGATTGCTGGATTGTAACAGGTACAGGAGACCAGAGCAAAGGTAGTTGCTACCTGCTGTGGGAGAGTGACTTCTATCTGAGCTGGAGACAGGGCAGGGAGTGGTGGATCAGCTCCCAGCAGCAGCCATGGGGATGGCCTGGAGGAAGAGACTGAAAGCAAACAAACCTTGGTATTTTGCAGTTTCTGAGAACTGTCTGGGTCACCTCCTTATCTCTGATTTGTGTTTCTCAAAAACAGGCTGCTCAACAATCTGGATGAGAGGACTCACCGCCTTGGAATTAAAGCTGGGAAATGCTTTTGGAAAAACAGAAAATGTGCTGGAGGAGGTTAGTGTTGTCTCTCTGACCTGGCAGGTTTGTATAGGTTTGGGTTTTTTCCATTAGGATGAGAAATTGATTCTTTTATTTGGAGAGAGGTATTCCTTGGAAAAATCATTATTTAGTTGCATGCCATGTCCATGATGTCCTGTTGCTATGATCTCAAAAGAAACAAACAGTTTCCTCATCAAAAATCTACAACTGTTTTCAGCAGGCTGTGTCCCAAAAACTGTCTTCCTTCTTCTCCAAATGGGCCTCCCACTTCCTCCTCTAGACTTTCTCCTTTCTCAGGTACTTGAAAGACACGTTGTCTTGCCTTTCTTTCAGTCTGTGGATCTCAGAGTTTGTCATTAGCAGCTTCCAAAAGAATTGTGTGTTTATAGTGTTCTGGAAGGACAAAGATTTTAACCCTGGAGTAAAACAAGATGACATTTCTATTGACTTTTCTTTTAGTTTGACTCTTTGGACTGTGTATTGCATATCAATTTTACATACCACCAAGTGGCAGAAGGAAAGGAAACAGAGGATAATTGGATTGAACC
Source organism: Pitta sordida (assembly GCA_013390025.1). Taxonomy (NCBI): domain Eukaryota; kingdom Metazoa; phylum Chordata; class Aves; order Passeriformes; family Pittidae; genus Pitta; species Pitta sordida. Next base: position 28,213 of record WEKX01023834.1, read on the forward strand.
CAGTGTCTAGCTGTGGTAATGTGATGTTTCCACCTGGCCTTAGTCCCTGAATTTATAACTGAGGGACACGCAGTGCCCAGTGTCAGGGCTAAGTGTGGACGACAGCAAGGATACAGCACTGAATCACAGGCGAGAGACCACAGGGTGGGCTGGTCTGCTGCAGGAGGGAGTACATGTGCTGTTCACAGTGTCTCAGAGCACTGCTGTTGCATGAGTGATGTTACGTTGTATTATTGCAGGAGTGGATTATGCTCATTCATTCCAGCTGTATTTCTAAGGTCTGACAATAGCCAGGAGTTCTGTGCCAGCTGCACCTCCCTGAGGATTTCTGAGTGGTGTCATTTTTTACATGCTGGACCAGTGTGGGGTTTCCCCTTCCTAGGGTGGCTGCTGTTTGCTCTGGAATTTCCCAGCATATTCAGGCAACAGTGAATCAGCTTCTCGCATGGAAGGCTCAGACCTACTCTGGATGTACACGTGGAATGTACAATGTGTGCACAGCCCTCTTGAGACCCGAATTTCACTGAGCTGCCATTCACCATTTGTGCAGGTCTGTCAGAAACTTGCTGAATTCTTTGACTAATGAAGGATATCTTAACTGGTTTTCAGGCTCACTCTGGGCAGCAAAAAAGCACAAATTTAGATAAATATGACCATATCTGGCAGATTGTAAACTGTGACTGATTTACATTCTGTGGTGCAGCCTGACCTTCCCTGAGCTGCAACAGAAGGAAATTTGCCTTGCAGTAGGGGAGTTGTTATATGTGTGTATATTTCTGTCAAAAAACCCCAAACAAACTGGAAAATCTTTGGATCCCATGCAACAGGTTGAGATGACTCAGTCGCCAAACTCAGACTCCCAGCCGACTTGGTCACCCTGCCCCAGTCCATAGAGTACATGACACAAAGGTTGGTTCCTGTTGGCTTGCTTACTGGGAACTTTTATGTGGCATGTTAATCCCCTGACAGTTAACCCCCTGTCCCGTTAATCCCCTGACAGCTTCTGCTCTTTGCTGTGCCTCATGGTGCAAGCTGGACCTTCATTACTCTCAATGTACAACGAGGAATGGGCAGATTCTAACCTAATTACATGGTCAGACTTCTCCTTATCATCATTCCCATGTTTGGTGAGGCATGTCTTCAAACATCTCATCACTTACGAGCTCATTTCTTGTGATCTGCAACAGGGGATGATATTCATAAACCTTTTAGCAGCTGTGAGATGTAAGATGGGATTTTTCCAAAGCACTTACCCTATGAACTCCAGTTCTGTGGAAGTAAGTGGTGAATGATCTCGATTTCCATGAGTCCAGGGTTAGAGCAACAATAGGATTTTTGTAAAAACCCACAGCTGAAGCCAAGTTTTCAGGACTCACCATCCTAAATGCCCTTTAAAGACAAGAAGGAAAATCCCAACAGAAACCCCAAAAGAACATAAAATTTTCCTCCTTTGTTTCCACCCACAATGTGAGAGTACAGAGCTCTTGTGAGCTTGCCTGAATGTTCCTACACCTGTTTATTCTGCAAAAGGGATATCAAAGAAATAATCTGAACAAAAGGAGGACTTTTCAGATATATGAATGTGTGATCTTAAGTTAAATGAACCTTGGTCTTGAAGTATCAGGACCTTTTCTGAAAGGTCTCTGCTCTAAAGCGGATACAGTGGCACTAGTCTAGCGGGAGCAGGTTTCTCCTAGAATTACCACAGTAACAATCACAGGATCACAGAATGCTCTGGGTTGGAGGGACTTTAAAGCCCACCTTTTGCTACCTCTTGCCATGGGCAGGAACACCTTTCACTATTCCAGGCTGCTTCAACCTGGCCTTGGACACTTCCAGGGATGGGGCAGCCACAGCTTCTCTGGGCAACCAGTGCCAGGGCCTGCCCACTCTCCCAGGGAAGAATTTCTTTATATTCTGCCCTGGAAAATTGTGTCATTTGGCTGTAAAGTTAACACCTGACCAAAGTGAACTGGGTAGGTTGCATTTATTTTACTTCTAATTTACATTTCTAATGTGAATAGATCAAGAGGGTGCCCGTGAGGTGGAGGGGGGGGTGGGGGGGCATAAAATTGCGGAATAACTCTCCAGATAGTTACTGGGTTAAAATTCCCAGCAGATTTCATCCCGGGTTGATTCATCTGCCTATGGTCATCTTCTGCATTGGCTTGAGAAAGGACAGCCAGCGGGGATGATGCTCTATCACCTCCTTGCTGCTACCTAGCCCAGGGGACACAGGCATGTTTGAATGGGCCCAGTCCTTGGAGAAAGACTGAACTCCACTTTCACTGCTCCTGCAGCCTGTTTGTTCCTTGGGTCTCAACTAAAAAATGTTGTGTCTTCTCAAAAAGACTTAATACCAGTTTTTCCTGTAGCTTAAGGAGGTAATTCAGTATCCTCAATATCACCTGCTTTTGCAAAGCATGGAGTCTGAGTGAAAGGCCTTTTTAAGCCAACCTTTATTGAAGTTCTCCATCTCCCAGGTGGAAAGGCCTCAGCTGTGTAAGGAGTCAGCACAGAGCTGCCTCTCCCTGTCTGTGCAGCCTGTGTTCCTGGCTCTGCATGTCAGTCTGGTAAAAATAACCGTATTTTAAATCTAGTGGAAATATTAATGGCTTAATTATGGTCTGCTTTGGAGCTTTTTTTCAGCTGAGACTAAGCAGATACAAGGAATTTGGCTCTTGTTTTCTGCTCCTGCTCCACCCAGCCATACTGAGAGCTAAAGCAACCTGGTGGCTGCTGTATTTTTGGTGACTCCTCTGGTTGGAAGGGATTAGAAGGACTTGCAGCTACTTCAATACCCCCTTGTTCCAGGCATGCATGTGTCTGTCCCCAGCAGACCCCTTGGCTGTGTGTAGCTTCATATGAAAGAGGAAAAGTAAAATCTATTTATAGGCAGTCTGACCAGCCCATTATTCGAGGTTGGATTGTCTACTCATGCCCATCTGATATCATTTAAAGGGTTAGACATTGCCAGCAAGCAAAAATAAGAGCTGTTACTCTCTTCTAGTCAATAGAATTAGCTGTTCTTAAGCTGACGTTTGCTTTGATGGCAGAAGCGCTGCGTCCCAAAGGTCCTGTTAATAATGTATACATGGCTGAAAAGGTGCAAATCTGCATTTTCTTTGCTTTATGATGATGGAAACAGAAATAGGAAGGCAGCAAATCTGCCAGAGAGCTTCAGCTCTGTGTCTGTCACTTAGGTTCATCTCTGTTAAAAGAACTTGCAGAAATTACAAGGGAAGGAGATGAAAGGCCGTCCTGTTAACACCAAGGGTTCTTCCTTCTCCATGGTAGAGTCTTGGAAAGGCCCTTCCCTCCTCCTCCTCATCCCAGCCTCTCTCAGGAGTATTCTCTTTGTTAAACAGAAATTCTTCTGTTTCCTGTCTGTTGGGTTTTGGCATCAGTTTTGAAGCCCTGAATCACTCTCTGGGGATGTGCACTGCAGAAATGATGGGAACTGATTTCCTATCAGCAGCTGAAATGCAATTCTTGGCTCCACTTTTCTAGGGAATCACAGCATGTAGACCTGGACAGCATCATGTGCATAGTGTAAGAGACCAAGCGCCTCTCGTGGGCTGAGTGTATGAAATCCTGAGGCAAGTGCTTACTGCAGACTTGGAGCACGAGGGAGGTGGGAGGGAAGAATATCACCTCATGAAGCTTTGCCTGCTGGCTCAGAAGCAGGGAAAGGAATACATAAAAGGTGAATACAGTTCTGTTTCTTTTTTAGGCCACAACTGAAACTAACCATGAGATATTTAGCATTAAAGTGGAAGAGAAAGCTGAAAAACTGGGAGAAGAACTGCTTGAAAACTGGTGAGCTCAATGTCTCTTTCCAAAAAGAAAGATGCGGGATTTGCTTGGTCTAAGGTCACACAACCATCAGAGAATGGTTTGGATTGGAAGGACTTTAAAGCCCATTTTATCCCACTCACTGCCATGAGCAGAGACAACTTTCACTACCCCAGGTTGCTCCAAGCCCCGTCCAACCTGGCCTTGGACACTTCCAGGGATGGGGCAGCCACAGCTGTTCTGGGCACCCTGTGCCAGGGCCTCCCCACCCTCACAGGGAAGAATTTCTTCCTAATACCCAATCTAAACCTGACATCTCTTAGTTTCAAGAATGACAGAATCATTTGTGTTGGAAAAGGCCTCCTAGCCCACGAAGTCCAACCTGTGCCCAATCCCCACCTTGTTCTCCAGCCCAGAGCACTGAGTCCTTTCTTGAACATCTCAAGGGTAGGAACTCCATCACCTCCCTGGGCAGTCCCTCCCATTGCCTGACAGCCCTTTCTGTGAAGAAATTCCTCCTGATGTCCAACCTCAATCTCTTCTGGCACGACTTGAAGCCATTTCACCTTGTCCTTGTTTGCTCCCTTGTTCCCTGGGAGCAGAGCCTGATCCGCCCCCTGGCCCCACTCTCCTGTCAGGGAGTTGTAGAGAGTGAGAAGGTCCCTCCTGAGCCTCATTTTCTCCAGTCTGAGCCCCACAGCTACCTCAGGAGACAGAGCTGAGCTCCTCCCCACAGCTGCTGTAATTCCTTTAGCTGCCCAAATCCCCACATGTGGCCATTTCTCCCGTTGAAGGAATGCGTAGGACTGCTCTCTGGGTGCACCCTCTGGCTCATCATAGCAGCCACAGTGCCTTGATTGCACCGTCAGAATTTAGGCTAATCAACACCAAATGGGGTTTTGCTTGTAGAACAGATTTTTCTGTACCATGACAGTAGTAGTCATCTCAGAAATATTCCTGGAAAGGTCTTGTTTTGATCCCAAATGAGAAGGGGGGCAGAGAATGGCACTCTAGAGCCAATATCTGAGTCAATCCCAACCCTTGTGAGGTTTGGAAAACCTTATTTAAAGTGCTGCTCAGTGTCATTGGATGCATAAAAAAACCAAATCATGCTGGTCCCCAGGTTAGTGCTGCACGTGCTGGGCTGTGCTCCTTTTGCCTATCCAGAAAATTTATCACAGAACTGAAAAAAAAACCCCTTCCCGCTTGTAGATAAATTCCTTTCTAATAAAACTGCATTTTCTTTATCTGACAAAATAAGATTTTTCATGAGGTGAGAGAAAACTGCATTCAAAAACACACACCAAGAAAGCACATCACAAGAGCACAGGCAAAGTAGTCATCAGCAATTAGAACAATTTCTTGGCGAGGACCCTGAAATAGCAAAAATCTTCTTCATTTGTTGATTAATGATGTGCTAATAGCTGAGACACGTCTGTAATAAGTAATTAGTTTTAGAATCCTCTTGGCTGAGGTTTCTCAGCAGGGCAGATATTGAGATCATACCCAGCAAATCTTGGGAATCACAGCCATGGTTCAACAAAGCCCAGAGAGCACATGCCTAGTCCTACCCTTCCTCCATAAAACTTGTGATACATATTGACAAGGCAGAGCGAAAAAAATATTGGATAAAAGGGGAAAAGATTGAGTTGGCCAAGTCAGGCAGGAGGCCCGTGTTAGAGCCAGTTGCTGAAATCACCTCTCCTGAGGGTGCTCTCTGCTGTCACTGCCAAAAGCAGAGCTGACCTCCCAAGCTCCCTGTGCGAGATCCCAAGCTCCACAGGATGTGCCACTTTGATCCAGCTTCTTGCTTTTATCTTTTTTCTTTTTTGCTTTTTGGCCCTCAGTCTTTCTGAGGGGGCCATAGGCTTCACAGTAAAATGCTGTCAGAGGACTTTTCCAATTGGGAAGAAAAAACAACAAAACAAAGCACACCAGAACCCCCAGACAAACAAAACAGTACATTAAAAAAAACAAACAAAACCCCCAAGCTACTACCAAAAACCTTCGTGAAGTTTTGTTAACACAAACACATGGAGTAGTTTAATGCTATGGTGGAGGACTGTGTTGTGCACTGTGGTCTGAAAGGTGGAGATGAGAAGGAGGGCAGGGATTAATCCTGTGGCATGTGCTGAGCAAGATGTTCACTTTGCAGACAGATGCTTTTCAGCAGTCGGTGGGGATGCAGTCCCTGCCTAATTGTATTTACTCAATCCTGACCTTTTAGATCAGTGGGAAGAGTCCCAGGCAGTCAGCAGACTTGGGAAAAAGCCCCAAATGACAAAGAAAATTAGACTTTGGGAGTTTTGAACTGCTACAGTTGCTTGACACATGGCTGTGGGTATTTTCCTCTCTGTGCAGCTGTTGGGAGAACTGGGGGTGGCTACTGGGAGATGAATGAATCCATGTGACATCCCTGAGGTAAAAGAGCTCTGTGATGAGGCCCTAGAATGGTAGAGCAATCCTAACAACCAGCAATCCTGACAGGCAGGAATCTGGGAGAGCAGGCACTGGCTCTGTTGTGGAATTCCTTGAGTCATTTGGGCAGTCACAGCACCCACTGCCCCCAGTGTCATGTGAGGGAGGCCAAAGGGAGGGGCTGTTTCCCCCAGGAAACTGCTCATGAAATAAATGAGAAGCAGAAATAAAGGGGCCGTTGCAAATTTGAGATTCAGGAAACAGGAGGGTTGGCCACATAGGGGTTCTGAAGGCTCCTCTAGCTGCTTTTAGATGCCTTCTCAAATGAGCTGGTTGTCTAGGAAGGGTTTTAATGAGGTGAAAAGTAGCTCATGTGGTTCAAAAATTAGGACCAAGGATGATTGCACCCTTCTAAGTCATATACTGATTGTGCAGAGGAAGAGAGGCTCTCAGCTTCTGACTGCTGTCAGGCTGCAGCTCAGGAAGCTGCACAGCCCTGCTGCTCGCAGCTGCTGACTCCTCTCGCTTCCCAGCTCTGCTTCTAAGAGGGGTCAGAGCCAGGGCAACAGTCAAAGTGCCAGGGAGAAGTTTCAGAATCTATGATAGCTATCGTTTCGCTTCCATCCACAAAGCTGAAAGTGGAGAGAGACCAAAAAAAAGTCTGAAGCGCCACAATGATAATAATAATCCCCAATTCCCTTGTAGTCAGTCTCATCTCACCCCACCCTTTATTTCTCCAGCAGGAAGATCTTTCCCCGGGATTGCTGGCACCCTTTGCAGGACAGATCCAGTGCAGGAGTCATTCTGAGGGTCAGAGAGATGGTGAGAAGGGATGGGGTGTGGGTTTCTTTCAGGACAGTGAGTTCAGATGATAGTCTGACAGAGGTTTTTCCATGCAGCATTAAGCCTACCTTTTAAACTCCTCCTACCTTAATTTTCCAGCAATCACGTGGGGTAGTACTTTTCTCTTTAGTTGTTTTGGTTGTCAGCTCTCTAGAACAGAGGCTTTTCCATCTCCTGGCCCCAGCTGTAGCTGCTCCCAGGGTATCCCTTTTAATGGGAGAATGAGCACACCTCCTTCTCTCTCTGCTCAGGACCAGCCAGTTCTTCCCCTCTGTGTTTCCTGTCCGTCAAATTCTGAGTCCAAACTGTCCAAGTGTGAAAGCACAGCATGTGTTGTACCTGTCAAAGCATGAAGCAACTCTCAACTTTATGTGAACCCATTGCCTGAGCTGGAGAGGAACACAGCAGTTTCTCTAGCACATGTGCTGCCCAGCACAGATCAGCCAGGCATTGATGAACAGCCATGGGACAGTCTCTGCTCCAACAAGGAGCTCCCTGAACGTTGGGTCCCTCTGGACTGCTGGGCTCTCACTAGCACGGCTTGGCTGTTGGACTCTGAACAGGTGTTGCAAATTTTCCTCCTCGTGTTTTTTTGGGGTTTTTTTTTACAAGTGGGGCACAACCATCTGTTATGCTCTGAGATCATTAATAATTTCCAGGATTGCCAGGAAATGGAAAATACTTCTGCAGCATACGACATGTAGGGCAAACAAATATTATCCATACATGTGCAAGAACACAGAGCAGGATGTAGGATTTTATGAAATATTACAGTGGAGCGGCTTCCAGCGTTTTGCCTTTGGAAGCTGCACAGCTGTTCCAAGCTGTTGAGCACTGGGGAGATAAGATGGATTTGCATGACAAAAGCAAAACCACAGTAGATGTCTGTTGCCTTTTCCTTGGTGTGCCAAGGAAGGATTTGCCTCCACCTGCAGCCAAGGATCTCCAAGGTGCTATCTGGTCACCTCTTACCTGGAGAACTTGGTGGTTTGAGCTCTAGCCCAAAACTCCAAATGAAAGCCTGCTGGAGCCACTGGGAATCTTTCCAAGGGTTTGCTCAAGGGTTTGCCTTGGATTCAGTTTGCTTTCTGCAAGTCTGACCTGAGGCCAGTGGAATGACTGTGCTTTGGGACACTCACGCTATCCCTCTGAGCAGTGTTCCAGAGGTTAGGAAGAGCAGGTTTCTAGCAGGAGCACATGGGGTCCCATGGATCTAATCACCCCCGAGGCCTTAACGAAGCTCTCGCATGGGGCAAGGCCAGTTAGTGCTGCTGTCAGACACTTGTGCACAAATCCTTGGTGGCCTGTAAAGCAGCTGTGAGAGGAGAGCTGGAGTGTGTTCCTGTAGTTTTGCAACTGGCCAGCAACCCTAGCCATTGGCTTCCCTGGGACAGGCACGACGAGGTTGCATTCATGGCTCACTTATCAGGGGTCTGGCTCAAGTGGGAGGCAGGAAGGCTTGTGATAAAAATGTCTGGGTGTTTCTTTTACAGCCAAAGAAAGGGAGACTGGTTTTCCTAGGCTGGCGTGGGTTTCTGAAATTTTGACAGAAGAGGTTTTGTTTTGACACTGTCAAAACATTTCATTTTTTTGTGCTGCTATGCCATTTGGATGGAGATGCTTTTATTAGAATATGACTTCAGTATGCTGTAGACTGTGTTATTTTTATAGTATATTAATAGTCTGGTTTATTGTGTTACTGTTACTGCAACAAACTATCTCTACATCATTGAGATGAAAAGATTTTATGCTATCAGAAAATTACACTGATATTCGTGGTATTTTGTCGTGGTTGGGGTTTTTTTAAGCAATTCACCAATGGATTTCCACAATGTTATTTTTATTTATTTGCCTTTCTAGGAGCTTATACAAAAATACTGGGGTATTCCAGTGAACAAAAACTAAACCTGCCATCGCACCTGAATGATTCTTTTTGCAGAGATAAGCAGGCATTCATTTCACTAGTGTGAGAGTCCCTTTATAAGCCTGTTTCATGGTCTGTGTGGTCTGGCAATAAGGACCTGCAGTAATTTAATATTACTGATTTTATATCTGTTATTACATGTACCTGACTTACAAAAGCACCCAGGGGGTTTCCATACAGAGTCAGAGGGAAATTGTTAATCCTTCCATTTTACATCTGGGGAATTTGGGAATGGAGAGAGCAATTAATTTCCAAAGCTGGTGCAGGAAGTCAAAGGATGATAAAACCCTGAACCCTTGCCCCAGAACTCCCAGACAGCAACAGGACCACCAGCAGTTCCAACTGGTGCTACCTGTGTTTTCCATTACTGCCTGCCAAGGTTTTTTCCAGGTCCCAACTTTCTGTAGGCAGGCCTTGTAAAGCTCTTTTAGGAGCATCCACTCTGTCCTTTTTAAAGCTTTGCTTTGTCCTTGAGGAAATAGAATTTTCCTTTTCCCTCTTAAAACTTGTGCTGTCTTCAGCTGTAGCATCAAACTTTTCTCGACAGCATCATGCCATCCAAAATCGTTACTTTCTGAAGCTTATCCCAAGAGTGATGTGTATTTTTTAATTTGCTCAGAATTAGCAGCTTACCAGGATTGTTCTAAACTTAAAAGCCGAGACTTGAGAGTAATCGGGGCTTAAACAGCTGGTAGGTAAGTGCATCTTTGCACCATATGCATGGCCTCTGCTCCAGTTCATCCACATTTCACTGCCAGCAGACTTTTTGACTCCATCGGGGTGGAGCTGCATGGAATGGTGAGGACTGGCCAGTTGGATTGCAACAGGAGGGTAGGGACTTTAATATTTGTGGAATGCCCAAGTAGGAATCTGGTGCAGTGGAGTTTGGCTTGAGGTGGAGACTGCAACTCTTGCCCTCCCTGGAGCTGTGCCTACAGTCCCCTGTGTGGAATTAGAGGGAGTTACTGGATGCTCAACACTGCCAGTGCTGTAGGACGGGTTTACACAGAGGGTGACTGGAGACAGACTCCTGGGTTTGGGTTTACAGCTTTCAAAGTGTTCTAATCGCCTTTCAAACAGCTATTCCTATATTCAAGGAAGCCTCCCTGGGGCTTCCACAGTTTAAATGCCAGATTGCCGTGAAAATCCAGGACTCTGGGGAGGTTTCAGGCTGACATTTGTGCTTTGTGATGTCTTGCCTTTGTTCAGGAGCATAGGATGCTCCACATAAAGCAAATCCTAAAGTGAAAGATATTAGGGAAGGGTTTGCCCTTTCTCTGTGTTGAGAAATAGAGTCCATGCTCCAGCGTTTCCTCAAATTGCAGTTACCCAGGCTTAGAATAAACAGTCAGTGTTAAGACAGCATGATAACATGCAGCTTGCCATGGAGCTGCTTCCTTCAAGTCTCACCTACCAAATGTTTGGGCTAGGCCAGCTCCTTCCTTTTTGTTGTTTGTTTGGGTGTTTTAGCACTCTCTGAACTTTCTAGGAAAAAATTCCTGTTACAAGGTCCTGCAACCAAATATAGTTCTAACTCGTACACTAATAGCATTTTTGACATGCTGTTCAAAGCAAATCCATCGAAGCAGGGCTGTCTTAATAAAACCTGGGAGAAATGAGAGGTCAAGGGACGTGAGTAAAGAGACCTGTCTGTCCCTTTGGCACTCCTATTCAAAGCCAAGGGAATTTATCCTGACAAAAGCACTAGTTTGAACTCTGGAGATCGTGCAAACCACTAGCATGAAGCTGTTCTTTGAGCCACAAAGAACAAAGACACTTACCCACATCTTTCCAGTGCACCCAAGTGTATCTAGGAACAACTTTTTTGTTTTTAATATACTTTTCAATCAAAAGAAATAAACCCCCAAACCTATATATTTAAACCTTTGATGACCTCTAGACTCATGACAGCACTTCAGCATGTCAGTAGCAGAACAATTTGTAACATAAGATGAATTGTCCTTGTTTATATTTATCACATAACAAAACTTAAAATGAGCAGTTCTTGTGGTAACATGAACTCTCATTCAGGCAGTAGGAAAATTCAGTAAATGAACTTCAGCTGGTCAAAATTGACTCTGTCTCAAATCTGCCCAGTTTCACCTGGCAGCCTTTTGAGAAATATGCAGGTGTCTTATGAAGCTTCATCCAGAGGTGAATGTCAGTCCATACGTGAGTCCTAGACTTTTTTTTGTTGTGTTTCTTAGCTTCAAATATCACTTCTGAATGGAGTCAGAGGTATTTAATCTGAGAAAGAGGTGAAGATTTGCACAGAGTATCAGATGGCCAGGACTGTTTTTACAGTCTGCTGGGGGTTTTGGGGTTTCTTTTTAATCTCCAAAGAGAAATCCATGCTACTACTTTCCTTTGCATGTGGCCCAGTCCTTTTAGGTGACTTTCCACCCTTCTGGCATGGAGATGATGCTAGCACACAAAGTACCATATCTTGCAGAAAACTTACGTCCCAGACACTTTATAAGGGAGCCCCACATAAAGTGGGGGTGTTATCCAGAGGAGCTGCTGCCTGTCTTGAGGATGTCTGGATATTTGGAATGGGGTAGGACATGACCTATTGGGCTGGCTTCTCCTCTTCTGTGAGGTTTTAGTCAGCTGTATCGCTGTCCTGGTTGCAGATTGGTGCACCAAGATGGGCATCTGCCTTAGCCAGTGGGGAGAGCTGCACACAGGGGACCTTCTATGCATCCAACAGCAAGGACTTGTGCCCTCTGATTGCAGCTTGTTGTGGGAAGCCTTTACTGATGCCATTGCATGCTTTCTGTCACCAGGATGGGAGGTAAGGAGGATGACTATGGCTGAATGTCTCATTTCACGTGGCACAACCAACCCTGTGGTTTGTCTCTCCAGCTCTTGTCATTCAGTAGCCTTGAGCTGCTGCTCGGTGTGGGGACTGCCAGCAGGATGGAGAAGTGTGCTCATCTCTTGGCAAAGGTGTTTTTCATGTGTCCACAAACCCAGAGCAGTCCTGTAGTGCTCACTGCTCCCTGCCACTTCCTCCCTGTTCCCAGTGTTCAGAAGTGACCTCACAAAGGCCGCTTGCAGGGTTTTCAAGTCCCCAGCAGGGTTATCCAGCCAAAAAACTGGGCTTTCTCTCCAAGTCTTGTCTCTGACTGAAATACCTCAACATGGACAATGTGTCAGCTGTGTGGATCTTCAGCCTGGCAAAATACATATTGTGTGCAAGATTCTGGGTGCCATGAAGCCTCAATCCCACTGTCTCCATGTAACCGGAACTTATAATTTTTGTCAAGGGAGTTTGCATTAAGAGGAGCCTGTGGTATCCTTTAGGAATGAAAAGGAGGATGTCAGAAAACCCAGGCTGGCCTCAGCCTGCTGAATATCCTATGAGTACTTGCTGATGGGAAGAGAGTACATGGGACAGGATGGTCTCTATGGGGACTTCCTTCCTCCTTTCTGCTCCTTTGGGTCTGTGCCTTTTGCCAGCGTTTTCCATGGCTTTCATCCTGGTGACGTTCTTGTCAAATTCTTCCTTTCGTGAACAGACATGGTTATCAGGCTCACTGAGTGAAAATCTTGTCCTGGTTTGGCTCAGGACCTACATGGTCACCGTTCCCAGCCCTCCCCCAGCCCCTGCAAGGATTCGCATGCCCACGCCTACAACTCTTTCAGGCTTCCCAGCAGCCCTGTGAACCAGTTACATCCCCACGTCCAAGGGTTTTCCCTTTCCTCCAAATGACTCATGCCATAAATGTGGTAAGAGGCTCTTTCTTCTAAGATGTTGCAAAAAAGGGCAAAAGTCATCTAGAAATTATTGTATTGTTGGTATAAAATGTAAAATGTTGCAAAGTGGGATCTATTTTCCCAAGGGAATGGCAGGCAGGCTCAAATATGCATCCTTCCCAGGTATCTTTGGACAGATTGACTCACTCAGTGGGGCTGCTTCTTTCTCTTGACGTCAAATAGAGTCCTGTGTGCCTAGCTTAGATGGGCATTTAACTTGTAGGATCTTTGAAGGACTCAGTTTTATCTTAATTTCCCTTTTCAGAAGGGTTTGGTGCACTCCCTAAGTCAGATACCATGTGACAGGGGTGTTCAGAAATACTGAGCCACAGTCTCGGCTCAGTCTAGCACAAGGCACAGAGAAATAAAGAGCATCAGGAGCTTTCCCAGACTCTTTTTAGACTCCTCAGCTTAGTGGGTGAGGATGAAAAGAAAACAGCCACTAGGGCAGATGTATAGACAATGAGCATCCAGGGACACTGGATATCACTAGTCCCACTCTGTGAGGGAAACACAAGTAGAAGCTTCCCTGGTTTGTGCAACTCCAGACTTGGAAGTCTTCAATTACACTGCAAAAACCTGTTGTATCTATGAGAAGCTCCAGAAGTGCAAATATATTCCCCTTTTTATGGGTCTTTTCACTGTCAAGGCAGGATGAAGTGGTCCCTCAGTGGGTTGGTAGTAGCCCAGCTGCTGAGCAGCTGCCACATGCTTTCATCACAAAATGAATCATACAGCCATAGAATGGTTTGGGTTGGAAGGGACCTTAAAGCTCATGTCGTTTCACCCCCTGCCATGGGCAGAGACACCTCCCACTGTCCCAGGCTGCTCCAACCTGGCTTTGGACACTTCCAGGGATCCAGGGGCAGCCACAGCTTCTCTGGGCACCCTGTGCCAGGGCCTCTCCACCCTCACAGGGAAGAATTCCCTGTGAACAGGTAAAACATGTAGTTCAGAGAAGGGTGACTAGGATGGTAAAAGGTCTGGAAGATCAGCCCTATGAGAAGAGGCTGAAGGAGCTGGATCTGTATAGCCTAGAAAAGAGAAGGCTCAGGGGTGACCTTATCACTGTCTATAACTACCTAAAAGGAGGTTGTAGCCAGGCAGGGGTTGGTCTTTTCTCCGTGGTCTCTGGGGACAGGATGAGAGGTCACAGTCTTAAGCTTCAGCAGGGAAAGTTTAGATTTGATATTAGGAAAAGTTTTTTTACTGAAAGAGTGATCCGGATGTGGAATGGGTTGCCCACAGAGATGGTTGACTCACCAACCCTGGAGGTGTTTAAGGGAAGGCTGGATGAGGTGCTGAATTATATGATCTAGATGTAGATGAGAGGTCAGTTGGATTATAGGTTGGACTAGGTGATCTCCAAAGTCCTATCCAGCCTTATCTATACTGTGATACTGTGAACTTCTTGGCTAAGCCAGGCACAATTATCTAGACATATAAAAGTGATGTTTGCAGATTTAGGGTTAATGTGTATATCTGAAGGCAGAGTTTGTATTTAAAGATCAGTTCTTTATGCTGAGTGAAAGGAGGCTGATTTTAATAAAGATACTTTTCCCATAATTTTTCATACTTCTGTGACTGCACATCCCTATTGGCTTAAAGAACAGCCTCACCACAGCTATTACATCATGAATTTGATATCTCTCCCTGGGAAAAGAAACACTTTTTAGGAAAAAAAAAAAAAAGAAAAGGGAGGAGGGAAAAAAAGGAAGGAAGTGTTCACAGAAGTTCAGAAAGCCTCAGATTCCTCCAGGGTCCTCAGCTGTGCTGTATGTTGTCCCAGCTGACCACTAGATATTTCCGCTCTGCACATTAATGCATTCACAGAGAAATCAAAGTGGCTGCCCTGAGTGTGCTTTGGGCCAAGGGTGGATGTCCTACCTCCAAACAGCCCTGATCCCTGAGCTTCCAGCCCTTTATTCTTCCCTCCTCATAGGTCTGGGGCTGAGCACGGGCTCTGGAGCTCATTACAGCCGTCTGTTAAGTGATGGACAAATCTTGGTGCCTCATGGTCCAGGTGGCCCAGAAGCCACATCTGCTGCCGGGCCATTTTGGGTGATGGAACGATTTTCCTTCCCTGGTGAGAGGAAAAAGAGCAAGCAGTACTTTTCTGATGGTCCCATCACAACACTCAACACAGGTGCCTCCTTTGGAGACAAGTGGTGGTGGGAGGCCAAGCACCGATGGCCTCGGGACAGCCCAACCAATCCAGTGTGTTAGGAAGGCTCTGCCAGGTTTGTTGCCCCGTGGGGTTGGGTTATTGGTCTGATGTTAGCTGGGTCCAGTCATTAGCATGAAGCCAGGTTTTGGTGAGTGATACCTGCAAGCAGAAACTCTTGTCAGAGTCCCCTACTTTCTTCACGTCCCTGATGAAACTCTATGGAGTTGTGACTGCACAGCAGAGCAGGGCTGTGGTGGTGCAGCACCCTTGGTTGGGAAGGTATCTGGGGGCTGTGCAGGGTGGCAAGTTCTGTTCAAGCCCAATGTTCCAGCATTGGAACAGGCTGGGCAAGGTTGTACTGGAATTGCCATCCCCGGAAGTGCTTGAAGGGGTTGTAGATGTGGCCCTTGGGGACATGGTTTAGTGGTGAACATGGCAGTGATGGGTTAACAGTTGGACTCAATGTCTTGGAGGTCTTTTCCAACCTTAATAGTTCTGTGATTCATCACTGAAGAAGCGTTGAAAGCAGCAGTGCGGTAAAAGGAGTCCCTGACATGGCATTCTTGGTGAGGTGCATGTGCAGGGGGATGGGCTGACCTGGGCTGGTCATGCTCATGGTTTACCTGCTTCTTACATCTTTGAGTTTGGAGCTGCTGCGACTGTCGCTCACACATCCCCCGGCCCCTGTGCTATTCACTGTCCCTCAGCTTTCAGTGGGTTTTTGTGTCCTTGTTTAGGGACAGTTTCTCTGTGCAATGTCTTGTTATGCAGCTCGGATCACAGCCCTGTCACCAGCCAGTCAGTGATCGGAAGCAGTATTTCACATCTGCACAATATTTTTTCACTCCATGAAGGAGATGGTTCTGAAATCATGGAATCACAGTATGGTTTGGGTTGGAAGGGACATTAATAATTTAGTTCCACGCCCCCTGCCCTGGACAGGGTCTTCCGCTGAAATCAGTCCTTGTACATCGCCTTTTCTGGTTTTAAGTGCTCTGAACCACCACTGAGTGACAGGGAGATCTGCTGAAAATTGAAAGTATTGGAGACAGGGAAGTGTGTTGTGCAAGGGTTCTGTCCCTCATCAGTGTTCAAGTTGCATAAATCAATGTTGGCCAGAAAAAGTGAAATAGCAGTTCACTTCCTAAAATGGAAATACACACTGTATCCCCATATTGTGTTCCCAGCTGAGGATTGGAAGGGACAAGACCAGCACGTGGACAGTAGTAACTGCAGCCCCCGCAATGCCTGAGGGAAGAACAGCACTATTTGCTATAGATCTGACAAGTACCGGGGATGTTGCACTCCATAAAATCCCTATAGTTTACCTGAAACTGCCAGTAAATTGACTTAAACTGAAACAGTGTATCTTCCTTGAAAAGAAGCTGCTGCTCTCTGTTTTCCAACCTCTGCTTGTTAGTCTGTTACTGCTTCTGTTGCTCTCAGATTCCGTGGGGCTGAAATGTTTGGGGCATGTTGTTTGCACAAATTAAAACGGGAGCTTGGAAATTCCTATATTGGGAGTTTATTTGCACAGTTAAGCAGCAAAAGACTGTTCTTGGAAAGGAGAGAGAGCAGTCAAGGTCCATCTTTGCAGTGTAGGGAAAATGACTGGTAGGTGACAGTGGAGGATCTCCAGATATGCCATGGGACTCCTCACCCTGGGAATAATCCATCATTCCATCAAGAGGAGCAGGTACCTTCTCTCTGCTTGGGATCCTAAGATTGCAGGCTTATTTTGATTTTAGTTTTAACTTGACTCACCATTAAGCTCTGCCCAATATTTTGGGCAACATGACCTTCCCAAAACCTGAGGTGCTGGTCATGTTCTTCTATCACAACTTTTACCTTTCCTGACACCCCCCACCCCCCTCACAAATGGCTGCAGTAGGATTGGATCGTGAAGGTATTTCCAGATAAGTTATTTAGCCAGACTGTATATTTATTTAGCAGTAGCTCTGGACACTAGTTCCTTCCAGATGTCCTTGACGCCAGGAGAGTGTCTTGCCCACAGCTCATCGTTTGTGCAGTCTCTGCTGTGCTTGTGGATGGCATTTGTCCTGATGTTGCTTCTGACCCTGATTACTGAAGTCACTCTGTGGATTAACACAGTATGTGTCTCTAGATGTAGATACATACACGCGTGTTGTATGAAGTTGGTGTGGTTTTTCTGCAGAAAAAAAGGGCAAAGTCTTGCCCTGATCCATGCAATGGACATTTGCAGCCACGTGTTCCAGCATAACTACCTGGATATGGAGCTGGAGGGAGAAGGGATGAGATCTGGTGTTGAGAAACCTGAATTTCGGTGGCACTTGCTCCAGAGCAAGATTCCATCCCAGCCCCCTTTGAGCACTACGTGAAGCAGAGACTGTTTCAGGTGGTGTCATCAGGCAGACTAGGAAATGCTGTTTTAAAACACAGGGAAACATTTAGTGGATTTTTCTTTTGCTTTGTTTTTTTCTTTCAGAAAAAAAGAACAACGAGAGTGAAAGGCATAGCAGTCACTGGGATTGTGGAGCTGCCTGGAACTTTCACACACAGGTGTGGAATCTGCCCTGAAATCTCGGCTCATGGGGAGTTCCCTGTCCTTCCCTGGGGAAGCATATTCACAGCTGTGAAATTCCCCATGAAAACCCTAACACCCATGGGAATGAGTAAGGCAAAGGTTACATGAATTTTTCTTTAGAAACACCTATATTAAGGTAATGCCAGGATTTTCCTGAGGTTTGACTCAGTTGATTTTGGAAGAGCTGAGGCAGAGATGGAAGCACAGCTTCCCTAGGGGCAGTGGCAAGGCTGGAGCAGGAGACCAGAGGGAGGTGAGGTATCCAGCATCAGATGCTCTGAGGAGGGAGCATCATTGCCGTTGCCTTGAGGCAGAGCTCAAGGAAACTGGGAAAACTGGGAAATACTCTGTAACACAAACTTCTTTTCAAAGTCCTCTACTTGTGGTTCTTCCCTCTTCATTCTTTGCCCTGAAACTGAAGGGTTTTGGAATCAGAGATTCCTTTTGTTTAACTGAGAAGGTGGTTGTGTGGCTAACGGGACTCCTGGGGTAAATGTGTCTCCGGCTCGTACACTCTGGGCTGGGATTCAAGCCATCAACTGGCTTTGAAAGTGGCTGTTTTCAGTTCTGTCCTCCTTGGCACAGGAGGGACACAGGCTATGACCAAACTTTTCTGACTTCTGTGCCAGTGCAATCATGTGAGAGGTTCAGAGACTGAAGAAAATACTGAGGACTCACATCTGAAATAGGAGGGGTTTTTGCACATCAGATGAAAATGGACAAAATTCAGGGGAAAGATGTTTCTCTCTGCAGGACAATAAACCATCCAGCACTTCCCAGTACTGGTCAAAAGTAGCAGCAAGAGGAAAGGGTAGATGCAAAGCGCATTTGCAGCCTTCCTTTCGGTTGAGCTGGCTCAGAAACCTCTACCCTGATCCCCCAGCCCCAGCTGGTCCATTGCTGGAGGGTGGGGACCTCAGAGGGGTGTTAAAGGGCTGGTGCACCAAGCCCACATGGGCTTGTGGAAATGCCTGTTATTATGGAGATGCCCAGGTGCAGAGAGTGGCATCTCAGAGATATGTGGTGAAACAACTCTGTGAGCTGGATCCAATGGGAACTGCTGGTCCCCAGCTTGCCTGGCACAGTGTAAGCTTGGGAGACTTCAGCAGCAACCTGAAAATTAAGACAAGGCTGATATTGATAATGAAATCAGGGGGATAACAAAATAGATACCTTGTCTCTGCATTACTTAGTGCCTCTGGAGATGGCTGACTAAAACTTATATGTATTTTGTCAGAAACTGTGGTGGCTGATGGCACTAGCAGTAGTCATTTTCCCTTGCAGTATTTAGTAAAGGCACATCTCAAAGCTGTCAGTAAAGCTGGTGTCTTCTTTGTGCTCCTGTTAATGATGGTGGTTTTAGCCTGGGGTATAATTTCACTCACCATATGTGGTTTCCTTTTCTGTCCCTGGAGAAAAATGGAGAGTCACTGTTTGGTCAGCAGCACTGGAACACCCTAAAGGGCTGATTTTAGGGTGAAAATGGGAGAATTGGGGGGTAGGAGGAAATCGTGAGGTAAAAGGAGCAGGTTTGTATAAGGAAGGGAACTAGCAGCGAAAATGCACAGATCCCTTTGTGCGTTGTCCAAGGACTTTTCTTTAGCAGTGGGTGGGTGCTCTGTGTGACATCTCTGTTCCCTCTGGTGGCACAAGGAGCCCCCACATTGTGTCCCTGCTCCCCCCCTGCTCTGGCAGCACACACAGCCTGCTCCAGCCGACCACTTCGGTGACCATCACCACCTCTCTGGGGTCTTTCTTTTTTATCCTATTGATTGTCAAAATAACATCAGACTCTCAGGGAAATAAATTTCTTTTTATCCTTGCTGCTGTTGGATGGTAGTGGAAGTGAAGGGGCAGCTGCTGGACATATGGGAAAGAGGGATGATAGGGAGTCAGGAGAGAGACGCTGACTGTCATGCAGGATTCTGGGTCAAAGCTGACATGTTTCAGTAACACTTGTCAGCTCTGGTTTAGTAGATCCCCAGCAAATGTGGAACTGAGCAGCATCCACATTGCTCGGGAAAGAACAATTTTAAAGACCTTTGGAGGACTGTTGTGCTGTTACACATTTGATAACGCAATGAGTTTAAGTCAGTCCCAACTATCAGAGAATTCAAATTCCATTTCGCAGTGGTATGAAACAGGATCTTTTGTATTGATGGGAAGGGAGGTGATATTTAGGGTGGCATTTAGACCTACAGTGACAGTTTCCAAGCCATGCCATCCCCCAGCACAGCACATGGTTGTAGATCCTCTTTCCTGAAGAATCCAGCTCTGACCACCACCTTCCTTCAGAGGCAGCTGCAGTTGAATTTTCACACTGTAGGGCTGAATAAGCCCACCTCTCCTTGTGCCCTCGGAGTGGTGACCTGGGCTGTGCATTTGCTGACTCCAGCAAACAGAGGGATCCTCCAGAAATGATGGTTTCTGCAAATCTGAACTTTTTAAGAACTAAGAAGGAAAGCAGGAATCACTAAGTCTCCTGCACCCGTCAGCTGGGCCTTAGTAACACATCCCTGTGTGCTGGGGTTTACCTGATTCTTACCTGTGGTGGGGAAGGTGGGGAAACCTCCTTGCCAGCCAGCTGGACATTGTGGTTTGGGAATTTTCCTGTCCCTGTGAGAAGTAGGGTATTCAGACTTTCACTGATTTGCTTTCTTTTAAGCTGTTTTGTAGAAAAACTTCTTTTCTCCTGTCTGGCTTGTTAGGGGACAGATGGTCACGGTTCTCAGCTCTGAGTCGGATCAGAAGTGGGACAGGGACGTTTTTTCCAGCACAGCCCAGCAGCGCGTGGTCACCTGCCAGCTTCACACCCTGAGTGGCTGCCAGGAAAGTCGGCTCTCACGCCTGGCTTTTATTTGCTGCAAAATGTTTCATCTGAAAAAATGACAGGGAAAGCAGCCAAATAGCAAAGCCTTTGAGGACATGTTTTCAGCCAACCCCGTGCCGCTGGGAGACAGAGGGATTTTGGACAAGCAAAGGCTGTGCCATGTCTCCTCATATAGTAAAGTCCCCAGGAAATCAGAGGGTGCAAAGTTAAATTACAGTTTGAATTTTTTCCCATATTAAGGCATTATTAGTTTATAGTATTACTAGAAAGCACTGGGCTTGTTTAAGCCCAGCCTCAGCAGTCAGTTGCTGTTTCGAGAAGGTGTTTGGCTATCCCTGTAAAACATGAGACATTGCTTGATGCTGCAAAGCTCTCTGCAGAAAAGTGTGTCAGTGAAGTAAAGGAAAGATAGTAACTGGAGGAAATTACTAGAATTTCTGCCTTGGATCATCCAGTATCAACCCCTGTGGTTCCGGAAAGTGGCAAAGCCAAGGGCTTGGAGAGCTCGCTGGATGAGTTACTGGCTGGTTTGTGTTGTTTCCTGAGGAATCAGCCACACTGGCAGGGTTGTGAGGGACATCCAGGATCAAAGCTCATTTAGCAGCTTGGTTAAGGATGGGGATGGTGTGAGAACACTGTGGGTGAAAGAAGTGGGAGAAAGCTGCAATGAGAAGGGTCACTACTGCAGAAGGGTGGAAAGGCCCCATCCTGGTGCCAATCTCCCATTTTTGAGTAGGATTGCATCCCCAGGGGGAATCCATGGAGAAACAGGCCCCTGCTCCACCCCAAGCTCCCCACAGCACATCTCTGATTCCCACTCTAATGGGAAACAGCATAAAACATGCCTGAACCCCACTCACTTCTCACATCTTTTGGGACATCAGCTGGGCTGGGTCTGCCATTTGGAAGGAAATCATCCATCTTGCCTTGCTAATAAAATCATTCCAGAAAAATCCTAGTGGAGGTGGGATGTAGCTGGGTTTTCCTCAGTCTCCCTGTGTTGACATCAGTTTTGTTTGCAGGGCTTGCTGGGTCTGGGTGCACAGCCCACCTACATCAGCAGTCTCTGTCCAGGCCAGCCCGTGCACGTCCTCTGAGCTGGCTCCTGCAGGGACAGTGCAAATCAAATCCGGTCTTGAAGGTGCTTTCACAGTTCCCAGAGGATGGTTGAGAGGCTCTGCGGTGTATCAGAGGTTTATTGTGAGGTGAGGTCAGAAGTGCTGGAGTACCCAAGGTAGAGGTTGGAACTAGATTATCTTGAAGATGCCTTCCAACCTAAACCATTCCGTGATTCTATGAGCGTGTGGGGTAATTGAGCTCATCTGTGACTGAAGCACATTTCTGCAGAACCTGTAGAATTTTCATGGGAAAATGCAGTTGTATTTTTGATTGGGTGGACTGGCTGTGATGTAGAGAGGTAGGTGACAAGCTGCCCCACAGGCTTTCCCATGGAATCCTGCTCCATGATGTGATTCTAGTCATGCAGGAACCAGAGCAGACAGTGGCGATTACACAAGTATTAAAGTTGTTGGGGCTGTTGACAAAATTCTCCTTTTTTTCCACCAGCCTGGCCCTTAGAGCAAGAGACAGCAGGCGTAACGTCAACAAGGGACCTCTTCCAAATCCCACACAGGGATTTGTGGCCACAAATCATCTCCTTGTCTTAACCAGCACGGAGGGGAGACCAGCCAAGCAGGGTCTTTAAAAACACTTGGCTCTCCACAGAGTGGGTTATTTACTTGCATTCCTCCTTGTCTGAGGATGTGCTGCTGCTGTTGTCCCTCCTGTCAGCCTCACAGTGACCAAAGAGGCCTGTAAAATCTCAAAGGTGACTGTCAGCCCCTTCTCAGCCCCTTGGTCCAGGAGAGTTCCCTGCTTGTACATATGTTACAAACACATGAAATCAAAAGGCATTGAGGTTGAGATGGTTTTCCCCCACCATTTCTGGGTTTGGCAGGGAGGCTCTTTTCAGTAGGGAACAGGCTCCCTTGGCCCTGCCCAGGTCTCCATCCAGCTCCTTGTCCCCTCCATGAGTTGCTGTAGGCCCAAGCGGACTCGGCCTCAAGTTTTTCCTTTTTTTCTTTTTTCTTTGTGGTTTTTTTCTTTTCTCCTTTCCTGTTTTCCTTTCTCTTTCCCCTTTTTCATACACATATACTTCCTATTTTCCTTTTTTACCTTTCCTCTTTTTTCCTTTCATTTATTTTTAAATACATATTTATATTTTCCTTTTTCCCTTTTTTTTTTTCCTCCTGCCTTTTTTTCCTTTTGATCCTCCTTTTTCTCCAGCTGCCTTCCCTCCTGGGCCAGGCTGGCGATGCCCCAGGAATGAGCTCGTGCAGCTCACGGCTGGGTCCCAGCTCTGTGTGGGAGACAGGGACATGATGCTCAGCTGTAGCTCAGCCTGGTGCCAGCCTTGGTCCTTCATTTCCATCCTGTTGCTCATGTCCATGGCAAATCCGTCATCTTCCAGCTGCTCAGCAAGCAGGACAAACTCCCCTTATATATTTTACTGTGAAATTTTCTTTTTTCCCATTTCCAACGCCTTAAATAGCGCAGTTGGGTGTTATTCCTAGGGGATGCAATCAGTGGCCAGGCTGACGACACCAGAACAAGAGGACATGGACTTAAGCTATGCCAGGGGAGGTTTAGACTGGATGTTTGTTAGGAAGAGTTTTTTCACAGAGAGAGTGATGTCTCCTTGGAATGGTCTGCCCAGGGAGGTGGTGGAGTCGCCATCCCTGGAAGTGTTTAAGAGAAGACTCAATGACATGAATGACATGGTCTAGATGTTGGGAGGCTTGGATGGATGGAGCGTGGTGCCCGTGGTTCCACGGTTGTGGGCCTGATCCCTGGGTGGGCAATTGCTTGGGAGTTGGACTAGATGATCCTGTGGGCCCCTTCCGACTCAGAATAACCTGTGAACCTGTGATTGCACTATCTCCTTTGAGATAACCATCTTCATCCATTTACAAGTGGCTTTCCAACATATCCCTAAATTTCCAGTGACACTTCTTGAAGTAATGCATGCTCATTTCAAAAATGCAAATATTTATCTCCTTAAACATGCCTGGCAAGAAACCAGGTGTCCAGAGGCGCCAGATATGTCTCACAGCAGAAGTTTCTGCTGGGACTCTCTGCTGGGGCCAGAGGTGGGTGAAACCGTGGTGCAGTGGCCTGTTGGACCTCCAGAAAAAATCCATGACATATGGAGAGTTATTCAAATTTTGTGCTTTCCAAAACTGAGCTGCTGGAGGTGTCACAACAGTGTTCAGTGGGAAGATCACTGAACTCCCTGACAGGAGAGTGGAGCCAGGGTGGGTCAGGCTCTGCTCCTGGAGAGAAGGGACAGGACAACAGGAAGCAGCCTCAAGCTGTGCCAGGAGAGATCCAGGTTGGGCATCAGGAGGAATTTCTTCACAGAAAGGGCTGTCAGGCATTGGCAGAGGCTGCCCAGGGAGGTGGAGGAGTCCCCATCCCTGGAGGTGCCCGAGGAATGACTGGATGTGGCACTCAGTGCTCTGGGCTGGGGGACAAGGTGGGGATCAGGCACAGCTTGGACTCGATGGTCTGGGGACTTTTTTCCAACCTTGATGATTCTGAGGTGCTGCTTGGGGCTGCAGCTTTCCAACTCTTCCGAAGTCCACCGTGGGCTGCTAGCAGCATTCCCAGGGCATTACAGTAATCGGGAAATAGCAGTGATCTCCTGAGAGAGTTTGATGTCACAAGATTTTTCAGTTTGACTTCCAGAGCAGTGGTCTGGATGTGCTTCAAACTTCTGACTGCTTTTTCCAAGAGCAGTTGTTCTTGGGATTTTTGTCTCTTTTTCTCTGTACTCTCCCTTCTCCAACACTCGGACTGTCTTGTGCAATCGGTGGCCCTTTGTAGGCATGTCTGTGAGAACTGCAGAGATTTCCTGAGAGGGGTTCCTTGGAAATTCCTGAGACTTCTGGTGCAGACAGACACAGGCCTTTAGGTGATGCATTTTCTGCAGAAATATACAACCTTTCTACTCATCCTCTCTACTCTGCACTTGCCAAAAAGTTATTCACCCCGTGGTATCCCAGAACAGAGGGAAGGTTCAAACAGTCACCACTGTGCTGAGGTTTTGTACCCTCTTTGTGCCTCTGGCAGGCTGGGGACTGGCAAACGGATCTTGGACCTCTCGCTGCCTGCTGAAAATGCCAAGGGAGCAAAGGCGTGGTGAAAACTTACAGGGAAGTAGTGGATTTTGGCGGTGCCTGGGAATCGAAGCCCCTCCCGTGGTGCTGCTGGGGCTGGGAAACTCATCACATGCAGCCTCAGGAATGCCTGGAGGAATTCAGTGCAATGCATAGTTGTGGGGCAGCAAGGGACACCCACCTGGCAGGAGGGTTGGAAGAAGAAAATCTTTGAGATCCCTTCCAACTCAAACCCTTCTGTGGTTCCATGAGTTGGGGTGAGTTGCCCCTGCATAGGGAAACCCATCTGGGGAAAGGTTTGAGCCCATTCTTCAAGGAGGGGACCCAGGGGACCACGAGCATCCAGGGATCAGCACAGCACTAGTCTGGGAAATCCTCAAGCCTCCCTGGAAAAGAGCAGAGCTCAGCACTCCCAGGCACAGTCTGTCAAAGAATATTTGCAAGGGGGATGTTCTCCTCCCCGTCTTTACGTGACCACCAGCATCAGACACCCCTGCGATGGAACGCAGCTGCAGGGACAGTGCATGGGGTTGACGAGAGCACAGCCTGCTCTTTTGCAATGATTTGGCTCCAGACTGCAAGCAGAAATGCCTTTTTATTCCCAAAAATAAAATGAAAAAAAGGATACAGCATTCCAGCTGCTGCTGGTTTCAGTGGCAGAAGAGGAGGGGTGGAAACAAGGTGCAGTTTTCAGTCTCCCCAGTTGACTGGTGGCCCAAATGCCTGTAACAGAACATTCAGGATGAAACTGGCTTTAATCCCAAGCACTTCAGAGCTCATCAAGCTTCCAAACTGCAGATATTTTTCTAGCACTTTACAAGCCTTTTGCACTTAGGTGTTAAACCTGACTGATCCACCCTTCCTGCTGGGAAGTGGACAAAAAGGGGCCCTTTGGGCTGTGTTGGGAGCATGCTCCGAGTTGACAGACTTCAAGAAATAGTCTCCTTCAGGAAGGGAATTCTGTTTCTCCTTGCTGGGACAAATAGCACGTTTCCTAAAATTACAGGCAATGTGGAGATACCACCTAATGCAGCTGCACGAGCTCAGAGGTGAAGCTGTGCTTATTAGTCTCTGTTACACCACTATGTGACGAGCTAGGGCTGTTCTCAAAGACCTTGTGGGCTTGTCCACTGTGGTTTTTCAGGGTAACATTTGCATTTTTAGGTGTTGCTGCTTTTAGTTCCAGATTGACACCTACAACATGCAGGCTTTTATTGTAGGAAGAGAGGATGTGACTTCAAGATTGCTCTGGGAGTTCCCCTCTGCCTTTCTCCATCCTGGGGGAGGAATAGTATTGAATTATCTATGGTGAGGGAGAAATAGCATTACATATAATGCTGCTGCCAGTCTGGGACCACCTGCATCCATTACTGGAGTGGTACAGGGGACGATGCAGAGCTGTGGTGCTTTTGCCCATGGTTTGAATCCCAAGGGAAAGGGATAAGGGTTGAGAAAGCACAGAGGAAAGGAGTCTTACAGTGCAGGTGGGAATATTGAGTAATTACTTTGGAAAAGGCTTTGGGATCTGACAACATTTTGTTTTGCATCAAAGTGTCAGTCAGTTTATCCAAAATCCAAGCCTGCATAACTCCAAGGGCTGGGTGTCTAGGGAGTTTCACCCAGTGAGCTGTTCAGGGATCACAGCACCCTGGGTAGGATCCTGGCTTTTCCAAAATCATTTCTCATTTTTAGCAGCCTTCAGAAAAATGAACCGGGCCAAAATGCAATGCCATGAGATCTGTGCAGCTGTGGACTTTATTGGGAAAGGTCAGGCTCATTGTATCTAATCTTCCTGCTGCAAAACTCCTGGTTTAAACCACTGAGCATATTTTTTTCCCTTAGAAAACCATTCTTGCCTCAAAAATCACCAGATTTCGGGGGAAAAATGTGTGAGCAGTGAGTGAGTGTATTTAACTTCCCTTTCCAAATGGCACATGTTTAAACTTTTAGCTGCCAGACAGTAAGTGGTAATGCTGTCATATGAGATTTGCCATCAGTAAATATAAGGATGTTCTAAGGGCTGGAGCAGGGAAGCAGCCAGGGAGCCTGAAATCCAAGCACTGTAGAAGAGCAGCCACAGTCCTCCCGTTATTTCCAAAGGCTGTGTCATGCCCTCTGCAGTATTACAATCAGTCTAATGCAGGGCTCATATTTTTCATTAGCCTCCAATGCAACCTTCCCATCTGCCGAATTAATCATGTCTGGAAAGCTGGAGGAGCGTTCTAGAAACAACAAAATACTGATTTTGTTCCTAGCAACCTTTTTATCAGGCCTTCAGTTACACTTCAGTTCACTGACCATGCTCACCATCTTGCAGAGCCCAGTTAAAAGCTATAATACTGTACATATGTATATAGGTCTATCTGTATGTATATAGTATACATATATGTAAATTCGCATACGTTTAAATAATTTCTACCTTTTTTCCAAGAACAACAGTTTATTTGGCCTTTGCCTAGTGGAGTATCCTAAAATTGAGGTGCTCTCATCTCAGAGGGGATCACCAGCAGCACGCTGGAGAGCTCTCCTCCCAGGTTTGGAAGATAGTTTTCAGTGAGTGAGAGCTGGCTCTTATTGCTAGGGTATTTCCCTGGATGCGAGGCATGGAGCTGGGAGTTTGGAAATCACAGAATCATAGAGTGGTTTGTGTTGGAAGGGACATTAAAGCTCATCTGGTTTCACCCCCTGCCATAGGCAGGGACACCTCCCACTATCCCAGGTTGCTCGTGGCCTTGAACATTTTCAGGGATGGGGCAGCCACAGCTTCTCTGGGTAACCTGTGCCAGAGCCTCCCCATCCTCATAGGGAAGAATTTATTTCTCATATTCCATCTAATCCTGCCCTCTTTTAGGGTTGAAGCCATTCCCCCTTGTTCTGTCATTCCATTCCCTCTCCATCTTTCCTGCAGGCTCCTTTCAGGCACTGGAAGGCCGCAATTGTGTCATCCCGGAGCCTTCTCTTTTCCAGACTGAACACTACCAATTCTCCCAGCCTTTCCTCATAGCAGCAGTGCTCCATCCCTCTGATCACCTCTGTGGCTTCTGGACTCCCTCCAGCAGGTTTGTGTCCTTCATGTGCTGGAGATCTCAGAGCTGGACATAGCACTTCCCATTTTGTTGTCCCCCCTCAACGAAGCCTTTCCAAAAGCTTTTCATCACTGGTGGCCGAAAGCTGCCCCTTTCTCTGGAGCACAAGGCAGCACTCACCACTCTCCCACATCTCTCCCCCTTGCATCCTGGATGGGAAGAATCCTTGACCTGCTGCCCTCATTTCCCCTACTCCTGCCCTTCCCAGCCCCACTGCCCCTGGGAGCACAGTGAAGGGCACATCCTCAATCCTCTGCCTGAGTTATATCTTTATATTATCAATTTTAATAAAGTGACACAGTGATGTCATCCCAGCCGCCTTCACTTTTATTTCGGCGTGGTCGCTATAGCAGCAAAGGTCGAAACAAAACATATAGTCCACCAAAGCAAAGTTTCCTGGCTGCTGGTGTTCATTTTTCTTTCTGAGCTGGCTTTGCAAGGCAGTGGAACGGCAGCTAATGGAAACTCCAACATCTTTCTCTCTCCCCTCTCTGCTCCTCCATCTCCTCAGCTATCAAGATAAAGGTTAGACATCTGGTTTGGATCTGCTCTGTTTAACCAAAAAAAAGACATGCTCCTGCTGTCTCATAAGTCATCCCACATTTGAAGCACAGTCTCAGCCATTCACTGCGGCTGTTTATTCTGCCATGTCCAATTTAGTCACGGGTTTTGCTTTTGGGAAGGCTGTGCTTCCAGCAAGCTGCCTCCTGCCATTTTGTGAGTGATCCCCAGCTGCTGGGCAAGGGCTAAGAACTTATCATGGATTTAAAATGATCTTGGGATTTAAAGCCACCCAGGATGTTGGTCTCGGGTCAGCTCAGCTGGCAGGAATGGTGTTTGCTTGCAGTGAGCTCCCTGTTGGGTGCTGCTCCTGGGGGGAAAACGACTCTGCCCTGAAGACCTTATGTGGCTATAAGACATAGGCAGAAAGCAAATGAGCACCTAGAAAGCCTGGAATCTTTGAAATCTCCTTCTCCCATCTTATCGTTACTTGGAGATTTAATGATTTCATGGTTGGAAGATGCAGTATTTCCATCTCACAAGCTGAAGGCTGAAGGAAGGACCAGGGGTAGGGTGATGGCCACACAGAAAATGGCCAAGAAAATGCCCACATTTCTGTCCCACTTATCTGAAGATCCTTTCCTCCAGGCTCAGCTGCTTCAAGTTTATCTGCATCTATGCTGAAGCACTTGGATACAGTCCTCATTTCCAGGAACGCTGGGCGTGGAAGACATCATTTTCCTTAAACTCTTGACCTTGCAATGTCAACACATACCGTGTAGGGCAGTGCTGGAAAACCCGCTCTGACTGAAAGGATCTAGGCAGGTACAGGCCTGTTAGACTAATGTCATACGTTTGATACTGCCTAATAAAACATGTCAGAGCCACTTTGCCTCTCCTTCTAAAGGTCTCCCAAGAAGGCAATGATTAAATGCAAAGCTACAGTATTAAGAGAGCCTAACCAAGCCCTGAATGCTGATGCTGTCCTAAATTTAAGGGTCTGGCTTCAGTGTTTATCTTTCTCTAGGGAGGAGGTGTGGGTGTAGGTGGGAATGTAGGATTTTGTGGCATCCTCTGGGCAATCTTACTGTGAAATACTCCATGAGGGAGTAAATAAGGGCTGGTGGCTCTGCATATTGTACCTCACCTGTCTCTCTTCAGTACCTGAAGGGCCTCTACAGATAAAGATGGAGAGAGATCATGAAGGGACAGGACAAGAAGTGATGGCTTGAAACTGATAGGAGTTTTAGTTTGGGTATTAGGAAGAAATCCTTCCCTGTAAATGTGATGAGGCCCTGGCACAGGGTGCCCAGAGAAGCTGTGGCTGCCCCATCCTTGGAAGTGTCCAAGGCCAAGTTGGATGGGGCTTGGAGCGACCTGGGATAGTGAAAGGTGTCCCTGCCCCTGGCAGGGGGTGGAACAAGATGATTTTAAAGGTCCCTTTCGACCTAGGCCATTCTATGACTGGGACAGAATTAACACTCAGACTTGAAGGCAAAGCATTACATTTAAGGCTCACTTTATGCAGGTCTCCAAGTCAAGGTCAGCTCAATTTACGTCAACCCTGAGAAGGTTTCCCTGTCCCATTCCTGTAAAACTCCAGAGGAAACTCCAATGAAGCTCTTTTATTTCATATGTTATTATTTATATATTGTTTATTTATACATATATGCCACAATGTGCCCTCAGCTTGTGAGGAAATTTTAGGCTGGAGTCTGACTCCTATGTCTTTGCTGACCCACTCCTGGGCAGGGGATGCAGAAGACAGACACCACACCTTCCGAAGCAAGGCCTTTTCTGATGCAGGAGGTTTAGATGGGACTTAGTTATAAGAGATCCTGCTTAAAGGGGATCCTAAGGCCACCCCAGAAGCAGCAGGGCTTGGATCTTGGGGCTCCCCATGGGTAGCTGGGAGTAGAGCAGGCTGCCTGGGCCAGGCTGAGCTATTTTTACTGCCAGTCTGGTCCCACAGCCACGCTGGCAGATGTGCTCCCAGCTGCAGATGACTTCCATGTGTAGCCCCTCGTGGCCGCTGGCCAGGGGCCCGGCGCGGAACGTGCTTCCTTAAAAGGCTTGGGAGAGGCGATGCAACGCCCCTGGGATGGGAGGGAATGAGGGGCCCCTTCCCAAACCTCCCCCTCCATTCTGCCCCCCGCCCCCGGCGTGCTGTGGAAGCCTGGGCTGCGCCTTTGCATCCTGGAGGTCTGCACGGTCCATTGAAAGCAGCTTTCCTGGGAAACGGAGGCGGCACAGGCATTGGGAAAACCTCTCCAGTGCTGTAGAGAGGTGGAGGAGGATCACTTTAACCTAACCGCAACTTATACCTCGTGAGAGCAGAGAAGTGGGTCTTGGGCAGTCACCGTGTGGTGCAGGGCAGGCTGCTGTATCCTCTGGAGCAGCCACAGCCCAGTGCAGCCATTGCAAGAACCAGTTACAATAATAAACATTTACCCATTCCCCTTCTTTTTAATGAAGCCCTTGTGATGTGCCTGGAGAGGATGCCAAATAAACAGTGCAGCTTCCCAAGTACAGCTGCCATCCCCCTGTCGAGCTTGGCTCATCCCCCTGTCGAGCCGTGTCCTGCTGTGCCCTATCCCCAGGCAAGTGGCTTGGTCCTGACAGGAAGTTTTGGGATATGGGCTGCTCTGCATGCCAAAAAGGGGATACCTAAACCTGTAAATCCCCATGGGGACAAAGTCTGGAGCACCCCTACAAGTTTTCCTAATAGATCTGCAGCCCCAGTCACCTGGACAAGTCTACTTGAGGCTTTTAGAACCCTGTGGATCATGTGCAAGCACTGAGCAGGGAACCTGAGGTGTCAGACCTGCTAAATTTAGTCTTGTAAATGGTACTATGGAGGGTAAATCATCCTGTTGAGAGGGTGCTTCCATAGGTATCGTGTACAACACACATGGAGTGTCTTATGTCCTGGTCCTTGGAGACTCACTTGAAGTGGTTCCGAAAGTAGCACCTCAAAACGTGGGGCAGGAGAGCACCAAGTTGGCTTCTCTTTGTGACAGTCCCACCCTGACCCATGGAGGAAGACACTGCATAAGCCCTAAATTGTAAGGAGCCCTGGGTGTCCTGTCCAAGGTTTAACAAACGCAACTCAGTTCTCCAGAAGTCAATGCCCTCTCCCTGTGGACCCATCCAGCTCTTGGCATTCAGCTGCCCTTTCAATGGCATGTGCCTGCAAGGCTCAATTCTTCCTTCTAAGCACCTCCACAGAATCAAAGAATCACAGAATCANCTGTCTCCAACAGGCCATGGGAAGTGTTACCCACCCCCACCCGCAGATCAGAAGATAGGCTTGGGGAAATTGAGGACATCAGCTCCACAGCCTAGACCCGCCCTGGGCCCTGGGGTGGTCACAGTTCATCTGCTCCATGCTTCCAGGGGGTTTTTGGAGAGGCAGGAAAACGTGCGTATTTTCTGTGAATTTTAGCTTCCTTGGGTGAGCCGAGATAAGGACAGGAATAGTCTGGGGTCAAAATTATGGCTGTGGACAGCAGAGGAGACAGATGAAAATACTTATGCGGACACTGAGTCATGGAGGCTGGAAGGGACGTCCAGGTCCAACACTCTGCTCAAAGTTGGCTGAGGCCAAGTTGCTCCATACCATGTCCAGCTGAGTTTAAATTCCTCCAGGATGGAGATTTCACAACCAAGGCATCTCAGTTTCCACCTTCTTCCAAGATGTAAAATTCCAGGTTACCAGCAGCATCTCAGTCATATTCCCCTGAATATTCATCTAACTACATCTACCTGGTCTTTAAAGGACAGAGGGATTTCCCCTCAGATAATTGCCTTCCAGACACTGGATACTCACCAGGGTTTTAACAGAGACAAACACATGAGTTTCTCAAAACCTCCATTCGACTTTATTTAAAAGTTCTTTGTATAGACTTCCTGACACAGAATCCACAATAAAAATAAAACTCCCTTCCCACCCACACCCTCCCCTCCCCAGATTGCTTTGCTTCCTATTTTATAAAACATACAACATCAGAAGAATGCCAGAGGCATCCTACACCACAATTTAAAAATTTGTTAACTGAGGCCTTGGTCCCAGCAGTGCATTTGCATTCAGAAACTTTGCTTCCTTTTCCTTACTAGTTCAGTTGGCCACATATGTAACAAATGCATAGAAGAGATCAAGTCTGAGATCTAATCCAGCAAAAAGGAGAAAAAAAAAAAAAGAAAAAAGTGAAAATGGAAGCGCTTGTTTATCTGAAAAAGCCACTCTCTTACCAAAGGCTTCCCCTGTAAAGTTATGCTCAGTTATGAGAAGGATAAAAGCAAGCAGGTAACAAGTTGCAGTGAAATTACTATGATTCTTTTTTTTTTTTTTTTAACTCATTTTTGTGGTGCCTTAGATAGGCAAACTGCCAGAATTAGGAAAAACAGGATAATTTAGAGACATGTTGAGAGACAATAACAGTCTGCAATTAGGTAAATATTTGGCAATGTTGAAGCTATACAATATAACCCAGGCACATGTAGCACTCAGTCCACAAACAGTTTAGCACCATATTGATAGGTCATGCAGCAAACCCCTTCCTTCAGGGTTTGCTCGGAAGGTAAAAGCATGAAATGTTACAGTGCAAGGTCGTCTATACCCTTAGCTTCTATAGGGGCAAGGTGGCAATGGAGATGCTCCTGGCTGTCTCAGAGGTATGTGTGGGTCAGCCCTGGGCTCTATGTTCCTATCGTCGTCACCACGCCAGGGTTGATGTTCCCTGAAAAGGTTTTGATGGAGAAAGAGGAAATAAATAAGGTTATTCCATGCAGGATATTGAGGGAAGGTAAACGAGTTAGTTGTCAGGGCTTGCTGAGGAGTCTGGCAGCACAGCCATGCAGCCAACTGGGAATGCCAGGGGTTTGGCTGACCCCTTCTTACCAGGGATGCAGACTTTTTCACATTCTTTCTGTGTGTCAAATCTGTTCTCGTTGCCGCCGCAGCTGCCGTACCAGAACCGGGCGCAGCTCTTGGTCTTGGGGTCATAGTACCATTTCAGCACAAACTCCCTGCAGGTTCCCTCGTCTTTCTGCAGCCCGCAGATGTCCATGGCTGTGGATAAAAGCAGGAGCAAGAGTGGTCAGCAGCAGCACTCCTGGGTGAAGCACAGCCTTTTCTGTGTTTGCATGGCAGAGAAATGCCTGTGAGCAGGGCTCAGAAAAGGCAACCACAGCACAGACTTTGCACATCTCCTGTGACTAAATCCCTTCTTTTTCTTTGCAAGGAGAGTCTTTCCCTGGAGGTCACGAGCCCTTATCTACAAGCCCTCATCTGTGTTGCTGCCATGGAGTGATGCTGAGGTAAAGGAAGGGCACTGCATGCCAGTGGTTGTCTGCAAATCCCCAGGATCTGCAGGAAATGACTGGCAGGACTTGAACTGGGAGACTGGCTGGGCTGCAAGGGAAAAATGTATTGACACCATTGTTTTCCTGTTACAAAAACTGGCTTCCTCTGAAAAGAGAAATCTTCCAGGTGAAGATGCTTCTGGATCTAACACACGTTGTGCAGGACATCCTTCATCATTTGGATGTATCGAAATTAAATTACCAAATATCTTTTAAAAAATAAAATTTTAAAAATCTGATATTATCTGCTAATTTACCATCATATCACAAACCTCCCTGGCACACAGAGATGCAGAAGGAGCCGACGTCACCTCTGCTCAGCAGGGCGTAACCATCACAGATGAGGGGGAGTCACATAGACAAAGTGTGAGTTCCTCTTGCTAGAGGGGTATTTCCAACCACAACTCCTTTTTTAAGGAAAGAAAAGAAGGCCTTTACCTTTTCCCCCCACCTCCCCAAACAAGCAGAGTTAACTCAACCTGTCCCAAGCAATAAGAAAAAGCATTTTGCAAGGGACTGAGAGATCTTACCTGGTCTCTGCCCCATAAAAGAATATACAAAAGAATATACTATAGAAAGAATAAATAGATGTATTTGCCAGCAAGTTTCTTTGGTACCTGCTGAAAGAAAAGGTGTACTAAACCGCTCTAACCTTTTAATGGGAAGAAGGATTATCCTTGAAATCCCATCTGGAAAATAGGTCTGGCAATGGACCCCAGGCAATGAGGGAGCTCTGACAGCATGTTTACTTTAAATGAAAGTGCAGCTGGTGGTGGCAGCTGCTCAGAGCCCAGGAACACTACAGCAAGTCTGGGATGCTCCACGGATGGACATGGAAATGCCCAGAGTGTCATGGGTCTTGCAATGCCCCCATCCTGAGGCATGACCTTCCAGTTCAGCTTTGCTTTTGGCCTCCTACAGCCAGAAGCTTCCCCATGCCTTTGGCAGGGCCTTTTCTACATTCAGATTTTTTTATTCCAAAGTCTATCTCCCTTCTTTCCCACCTTCCAAAACATTGAAATCCAGCAGATGTGAGCATAGAAATTACTCTACCCCAAACTCCACACAGGAATCGAATCCAACCAGTCATCAAAACATTCAAGTAATTAGAAGTGTGATACAGTTTTTCTCTGCAAAATGGGGTCCAGGCAACCCAATATTCCTCCCCTACTTTATCCCCCTGGGAGGTGAAAGAGCCCTTAGGATCAGCAGGTCCACAGGGAAATTCAAATACCACTCTGAAGGCAGATCTGGCTTCTGGAAACCTGCAGAAAATTCACTTGAATTTTAATTTTCATTTTGTCTGCCCTCATATTCCCACGACATGGGCTTGTGCCACTCTCCAGTTTCACATTACCATGGATGTGTCTCAGCCACTGGAGAGCACTTCCACTGACACCAACCAAGAAACCCAACCCCAAAACAATGAATCACAGAATAGTTTGTGTTGGAAGGGACCTGAAAGCTTATCTTGTCCCACGCCCTGCCATGGACAGGAACACAGAATCACAGAATCACAG
>WEKX01023836.1:0-19454 GCA_013390025.1 Pitta sordida
GACTTTGTGGAGGCCTTAAAGAGATGCCATCATAACAAAGGTCAAGAATGACCATGCAATGAGGTTGTCCACTTCCAAGCAAGACCAAAACACAAGTGCATTAAGTGGGCATTTTGGCCCACTGGTTCCTTCAAGACAGAGTTGACCACAAAGCTTCACTTTTCCACCACAACTGGATACCACAGTTAACTTTGGCTCCTTTTCTGCCCCTAAAGCACGTTGGCACTGTCACAGTCCTTCTACCCAGTTATTGGGTTCATGTCCATGACCCAAGCAGGTACACTAGGAAAGTAAAGGAGTAAAGTAAGATATGTAAGAAACCATGGATGTAAGATATGTAAGAAACCATAATTAATTATACACAGATAATACACGACCAGTCTCAGCTTTCTCCACCATACACAGAATATTCTGAGTTGGAAGGGACCCACAAGGATCATCGAGTCCAACTCTTAACACTGTCTCCCTGGCGGGAATCGAACCCGGGTCTCCCCCACGCCAGGCGGGGACACTTACCACTGTACTAAAGTGGATTTTTTTTTTNGATGTAAGATATGTAAGAAACCATAATTAATTATCTTCATATCCACATCCACCCTTCCAAGTTTGACATCTAGGGCAGTTTCTCACACCAACCTTCTCCACCCACACACTCCACCTCTGCCCTGGCTGCTATCTCCAGCCTTCATCCTTGCTCATGACACTCTAGCTATGATCCAGCATGTTTCCCCTCCTCTTTCAGAGCAGTTGTATCCCCATTTTAAAAGCCATCTTCCCCATATACACTTTGACCACATTTGTGAACTTGTGCTTATTTGTACACATCCAACTCACAAGCATGTGTAACACCAAGATCTGGACACTTGTACCTAGGAGCTCCAAAACCCACACATCCCTCACCCCCAGTCAACTGAAATGGTGCTGGATAGTTTGTGTCTTCTCTTGCCCATGTGGAGTAATGCTCTTGTTTGGGAATGAAGGAAAGCAAACAGGGAAAGGTTGCAGAGAGGTCTGGCAATGGACTGGTTAGACCCTACATATCTGATCCAAGATCCCAGCACAAAAGTGAGAATGACTTCTTTGTGACAGCACAGGAAGACAGGCTTTATATAAATCACATACAGTAACACATACTCACACAGAGCTATATATAAGATATATATAAATTACACATCAAAATAACACCCTGGAGTATGGATGCCAAAGCAGGGATAAAATAAGCATATTAGAGAAGGACTAAGCCTTATAAAATAATGGAAAAAAGGCCTATTTTGAGCAGTAATGAACATATTCTAAAAACATTGTCTATTCTTGGCTTGGAACCCTACATACCACAACATATGACAATCACGTCAGATCTCACAAGAGAAAAATCAAC
Source organism: Pitta sordida (assembly GCA_013390025.1). NCBI lineage: Eukaryota > Metazoa > Chordata > Aves > Passeriformes > Pittidae > Pitta > Pitta sordida. The sequence goes on from WEKX01023836.1 coordinate 1,379, forward strand.
CAGAAGGTCTATGGGAGTTATCCCAGGAAAAGCTAGGATTACATGCAGTAGGGCACTGCAGCAAATTATTTCTTTGGCATCATGGAGTGCACCAGTGTGCTATCTAATCCAGCCTGCTGCTGAAATGCAATTTTCTTAAAAGCACACACCTCTGACATGGCAAAAATCAGCAGAACATCAGAAACAACTTCTTAAAATCTACTCCTGGAAGGTTAGTCCAACATTATTGAGACAAAAAGTAATGTTGGTAGGGAATACCAAGATGCCATCCTTCAGACTTAGCCCAGATGAGGCTAAATCCTCAATAATATTGAATGCATTTAAATTTGAACAGAATAATACTGTTGTTAGCTCAACAACTTCATAATAATCAAGTTACAGTGAAAAACAAGACTGAAAATAAATGAAAATGGGCCAGAGAGTTTTTACCACAATTGGATAATGTGTGCAAGGGCATCGAAGAGGGCACATAAGCATCCTACGGTTAGGAATCATTTAACAACTCCTCTGGAATGATAAGACTAATAAATACAAGGTAGCACTAATCTGTAATAAAGCCGACTATAATGTTAAAACCCAATGGATTAAATTCATATAAAGGCACCATATGTATTGAGAAATAATAAGTGCAAAGCATAATCAGAATCACTTCACTCAAAAATTAAGAGCTCCTACGAAGATGGGTGCAAGTATAGTGCATTTGAAGAGGCATGCTCCGCTCCACATATGAACATCAGGACTTTAATGCAAAACCTGACGCAAAATCTCTCCCAGCCCTTTCTAAAGAGAAATCTATGCCCAAGACATCAATGCAGCCCTGAGCATCATTTCCCTAGCTCAGTTTACAACAAAAAGCTTTGCTAACTTTCCCATCATTTTCAACACTATTTTGCTGGATTATCTGGTTATGGGCACGAGGGATGAATTGCAGGTGTGGGGTAACTCAATACCTCTCTCCACAGAGGAGCTCTACTGGCAGCTTGACGTGAGGTGCTGACCTTGGTTACTTTGCTCTTTTCTTTCTCTCCTGCAAGCAACCACAACAGAAACCTCAAGCAAAATTGTCCAAAATTCTCCTAGAGATTTAGATTTCAGTCCAACGTAGGTGCTATTTGAACTTCATGAAAGGAGTATCTTAAATAAAAAGGTTTGTGGTGGTATGCAGCAGTGAAATTGATTTCAAAGCCTTAGGGCAAGAGCTCATCGTACTCATTAACTCCTGGCATGCTGGCAGTTTCAAAGATGCTATCCATGCCCAAGATCGGCCTGTTATCCCAAATGCAAGCACACATCTGCTGCTGTAGCCATGCAACAGCTCCGACCTTTATATTTATTCTTTGTTTCAGGGAAACAAGGACTTAATATTAAACTCATTTTGCATAGAAGCAACAGAAACATCACAAAACTAAAAGGTGGGACTGCTCTCTCCCTAACCTCAGCTGTCTGAAATTTAGGCATCTAATACAAGCCAACTGTGGAAACTTTCCATGGTCCATAGGGAACAGGCTGCTCCAAAAGCATTATTTGTTCTCCCACTTCTCACAGAATTTAAGTGGAGTTTACCCTGGAAAACAGGTTTTTTGGATTTCACACTTAATCTCACCTGACTCCTAACCACAGCCATTCAGGAGCAGTGAAGTCCACGAAATACCAGCTCAAACTGGCACAGTCATGTTGGTACATCTCCAAGTGGATCAGCACTTTGGCTGTCAAGTCACACTTTCCGACATTTTTAGTCCAGCTACATGACATGCTCAAGGTCACATGGGAAGTATGTGGCAAGACCAGGACCAGGGTGCTTCACACTCAAGATTGGACTCTTCTCCCATTGTAAAATGGAGCTCTCAGAAAACACATAAAAATTAACCCCAAGAAGCACCAAGGTTTGAGGGATTTGTTGTTGTTCTGGCTTGGTGTTTTTGTTGTGGGTTTGTTGGGGTTTTTGGCACAGCCATTAAAGAAATATGAAAATTCAATTCAGCACAACAATCCATTTACCCTCATCACCAAGACATCTCTTCCTGGATAATCTCTGTAGTATAGGACTTCTTCCCAGCAGACAGACACAAGGAATGTCCATTCTGCCTCTTCCCACCTAGTTCTTCTCAACTGCTCATGCCTGCACCAACAGCACCATCACAGAAGAGCACATGGAAAGGGCTGCAACTCCTGATGTTTATCCAACATACCAAGCCATTTGGGAGTGGGATAAAATAGTCAGAACCATCAAATTTATGCTCTTTGGGACTATAGGAAATCTTTCCAGGAAAAGACAATTTGTAAAGCACTATCTACATGGTAAGATCTAATGAGTAAATCTCCATCACAATGTATGCTTTCCCACAGAATAATGCGACCCAGCAAGGAGATATTCCTGGCACATTGCTACACATGATCAATTTGAAGGAATATCAGCTCTCCCTGTCATGACAAGAAGAAAGCCAAGATGGAAACTACCACCCATCTCATCCCAAGTCAGCAGCTCCCAGCCTGACTGTGTGGAGCAGTAAGACCAACACCCTTCTTCAGAGCTGAACTCTGTTTATGGCTCTTAAAAACCTCCTGGGCCCTATATTTTTGGCAAATCCAGTTGACAAACTCAGTCAAACATACCTGAACAAAAGTGGGGAAAAAAAGAAATGCAAACCCAACACATGCAGCCATTCGGTAGTTCGGACCATGTGTTTTCTTCTCCAATTTTTAATCCTTCTTTTCGTGAAGGTACATTGGCGCCACACACCCACTAGCCCCATCAATGTGGACCCTCACAAGCCTCTTGGCTCGAGCTTCCGTGTCATCCTCTCCACAATGATATTGGTTTGGTTGCAAGTTGCAGTAGGACAAGCAGTTGTGACTCAGTGTTATGGTTAAGAAGCATTAACCCCAGAGCACTGGGATGTTAGCAGAATACACCCCAGCTTTATTATTAGCACTTCTTGACCTCAGCTGCCATTACTCCATATTGGTTTTCAATATACAACTTCAGAAAGTGAACAGAGTTTTCTTCAAAACAAAAGAAAAACATCCACAAAAGGACAATATCTCCTCAAAGGAATCATCTCTGCAGGACCTGATGCAGATGTATTCGCTGCCCACCAGTGTGGGCAACTACTACTGCAACTACTTGTTGCCAGCAAGTGGCCTAGAGAAGACCTCTTCCTGCTTCCTCCTGAATCCTTCAGCATCTACCCTACCACAGCTGAGACCAGCTACCTAACGAAGGGCAACATTAACAAGCTGTGGCCACATAAGACACATGGAAAGCTTTCCTATGAGCATGATGGTGGTGTGCTGAAAGGGGTAATCTGGAGAGCTGGCAGCATCTCCATCCTCAGAGGTGCTGGATGCCATCCTTCTGTGCTGGTGGCATTAGAGACCCCCATGGATCCTCCCAATAAACATTTTGCGGGGCGTCCCTTAGGTCCACCAATGGCCTGGCTGCTCTCTAGGACTTACCTGCCTTCTGCCCCAGACTTCACTTCCCCCAAATTCAGCAGTTCCAGGTTCTCACAATGATTTCCCTCAACTTCCCCGGTTACATCCTCAAGCTTCCCAGGAAACTCAGTGCACTTACCCTGGGGAAAAACATCAAGGTCAGGGCATCTCTGTGCATTGTGCATGGTGAGGAAGGCAAAGGTATGTGGGGAGGAGGATGGTGGAGAGAGAAGATGCTCAAGATAAAAATACAGACAGTACAAACCACTTCTGAAAGCACCTTTTTTATGTGTGTGAGTTAACTATCAGTAGACACTGTTAACTTTAGGAGGAAGCAGCATAACCAAACAACCCATTGATGCCAAACCTAAAAAAAAACCAGCTGGATGCTGATCACATCACCCAGGCGCACTCTTTTTACAGATTTATAACCAAAAGAAGAAAATAATCCCTCCAATTAAATATGCAGTCTGCTACTGGATGCCCTCCATGAACACAGGAGACCCACAGAACTGTACAAATCACACAATGGGTAAGGTTGGAAGGGACTACATGGCCATATACGCCATCCAATTTGCAAAGAAAAGCATACAGATCCATGCTAATGCCATGCTCTTTCTAGGCAGACGTGTCACCACTGAATGTTGAAAGTCACTGTCTGGCCCAGACAACGCTGGGAGCTGCTGATGCAGAGCAGCTGAATCCTGAAGAGAAGCATGAAAAGAGCTCAGGGAAGACCAGACTGAACAATGCCACCTTTTTTTTCTTTTTACAGATTTATAACAATGGCGCTGTGAGGATATAGTGCCTCAAAACCTTTGATCAAACACCTAGGTGCCCACATAGGCAAGGATGGAGCTTGCAGAGAGCACGGGGCTGCCCAGCTCCCCACCTCCCCATCCAGGCACCCTTGTACAGACTCATCACCTCATGAAGCTACTTCAAAGAAGCGAAAATGTCTGAAACAGGAGACAGCTCAAACAGATTTTTATCACCACATCCTGCACATATCAAGCGAAATCAGAAAGAGGGAGGTGCAGTCCACAAAATAAACAAGCAATTAACCCTCACAGTGAAAGAGTCAGAGTCTTTCTTTGGGAGGAGAGTGAAGGGCAGGGAGTGGTAGCTGAGGGAGAGGCCATTAACAACGGGAAAATTAGTGAAACTATCAATTAAATGAAGCTGGTCACGTCACCAGCAGTCAAGCATAGGTAAGAGGTGGGAAGAGACTGGCCATTTGCGGCTATGGCTGAGCTGACAATGCGCAATGGGACACGTGCAGGTCCAAATTGCAGCAAAAAAATCAACTTCATAAAAAGCTCTTGTTCGGATGTAATCCCAGTTTGGGCATAAAACTCGTCAGCAGCAGACACAGGGCAGGGCGCGCAGAGCACCAGGTCAGTGCTGCCCCACACTGCACTCAGCATCACCAGGCTGGCCGGGAAGGGTCCAGTTCTGAGCTAAGGGATTGTCACTGTTTAAGCAGCTCGCCCTTGAGCTGCAGCAGCCCGTTGGATTTGTGTATTGCTACTGCATCAAGCATGACGTTTGTCTGTACAGCCCAAAAGCCCTTCCAGCTGGGTTTTAACTAGCCAGTCTAATGTACCTGTTCGGGCAGCAGCTCGGCAGCCTCTGTTCACTCTATGCGGCTCACACTGTTATACATACATACGTGGGACCAGTGCTGATTTAGATAGGATACTGTGAAACCTGGAGGAAGCAGGGGCCTCACAAATGCCAACCAAGGGACTCAGTTCCCCGCCCAGACAGCATCGACACAACCCACCCTTTCCTGTTGTGCATCTCCGGGCTTCTGGACCTTGTCTCTTTTAGCCTCTGCAAGGTCTTCAGGTCAGACAAAGTTATCTTGTCCTATTGGAACGAATTGCTTTTTCTCAGGGTTGATCAACTTGTATCATGCAAATTACCCAGGGTGGAGGTAAACCAAAAAAGGGGCATTCAGAGGGTTCCTTTTATGTTTCACAGATCATTTGCATTCCTATTCTCTGCCTTTAGGGCAACTCTCAGTTGAATGAACACCTGCTTTTAGCTGCCGGGAAGCACATAACAAATCTACTTCTCCACACACCCCCAATTCACACTCCTTCCAAGTATTTAACTGGTGTCACAGAGACTTGCAAAACCGTCTTCACTTCAGGCAGACTGCTCATTTTATCTTGATCAAGATGGAGATGACCATATTTTCCTGCTTACCATGTTCCAATATCCCAAAGCATCCCAGCAAATCAAACTGAATGAAAGCAGAGACCCTCACACCAGGTTGCGGGGCTTGGTGGCTTCACATCTATGAGCTCTGAATGCTCCTGCTGATGTTCAAGGTGTCAGTCCAGCACAAAGATGCTTCAATAAAAGGAATGATGGAGAAAGAAAGACAGATGGAGTGAACTTTACTGTGGAAAAGCCAGACAGATGTCCAGCAGCCGAGTAAAAATGAGGCTCTCCCCTGCGAACCACCTAAAAGGCAAAAAGTTTCCACCCTGCTTAGACACAGCCCTAGGATCTCCTGTCACATCACTCATCCTTGGTGTTAACTCACTGCAACTCCAAAGAATCAGTTTATTGCTGATCTCTGGATGCAGAATTGAGGCACAACCTGAGAGCAGAGACCAGCAGCAGAAGCAAATATCAGACCCAAGTGCACCATGAGTCCTTGCAACATCTCCTGGTCCCCAGGGTGGACAGATGGAAGGCAGATGCCTTCCATATGCCAGACATACCTCACGTGGGTATGTCTGGGCCTCAGGCAAAAGGCCGTGACCACATAGTTTCACTGTCACAGAGTTTCCCTTACTATAAAAACGAGAAATTCATTTCTCCAGGATGGTAATGCAATACGTACTCACATTACTAGTAACACAAAAAAGCTAACAGTAAATTGCAGAAAAAACTCTAAATATATAAAAACAACACACATACTCATTCCCTTTTCCCACTCAAAACTAAACAAGAGTGATGTACCACAGTAAATTATATGTACTTCTCTGACTTAAAGTGACAAGCTTGATGACGGACCATCGACATCAATCCCTCTTTCTGAACAGGCTGCCCTCTGAGAACATATTGAAGGCATCAGAAAAAAGAGCATACCAAAAATACACGAGGGGAAGCAAAGGAGGTGGCCTAGCAAAGGCAGGTGGGGGGATTTCCCCTGGCTGGGAGATGCAGTGATGTGTACAAAAGCTCTGTAGGGAGATTCTAATCAACAGAGACCTGACATGCATGTCCCAGTTCTTCATGGTACCACACCTGCACCTTAGCCAAGTTACCAGGATGTGGATGCTCCCACTACAGGTGTCAGACTCCCATAGGGAGATGGCAAGTATCGTTCCAAACCTTCCTGTGGTTGAAAAGCCACAAGCCACATCACTCACAAAGTCAGAGACAAGAGCAGCCCCAGGGCTGGTTCCCAGGAGGTTCCAGTGCAGCCGGAGCAGTCTCACTAGGTCTTAGTGCAGCAGCTCCTGGAGCTGGAATCATCTCCTGAGGCTGGAATCATCTTTCTGGTTCCCACTGGAACTGCAACAGCCAGCAGATGACCCAGTTGGACTGAAACCTCCTCAGTGATCATAGTCTATCCTTTAGGAATGTACTTATGCTGCCAGTCAGGGTGAATAAATGCTGAGAGCAGGCTCAGACAAGTGGCTCCCAGATTTAAGCTGGGTCCAAAGCTTGAAGAAAATTCAAGGGCAGCTTAGGAGAGGCCAAGCTTTTATGCAGTGGGTTTGGACACCTCAAGCCACAAGCAAGCACCTTGAACTCCAGTCCTCCTACACACGGCACAGACATTACACATGCCTTAAAGACCCTATATCTTAAAAAGCTGTCCCAGCTGTGCTGACAGTGCAGAGAAACAGGTATAGTAGAGAATGATTCAGCCCATTTAGATGCCTACAGCAGGTCAGGGTCAGGTGCTTCCTAAAAATATCCATTTGCCTCTAGTAACTCCAAAAGGAGGCTGGGGAGGACTGGATCAGTACGGGTTATTGCAGCAGATCTGTCTCTCCCTCTGCTGTGAAGCCCAAATACAATCAGAAACAAGACCTGTGTGATTCATGGGCCTCAACATATTCCAGATAGTCTCCAGCCCTTCTGACACTTCCAAGCACACCAGCAGTCTATGATCCTCCTTTCTGCCCTGTAGAGGCAAAATACAAGGAGATTCATACTAAATATAAAATCTGGAGGATCAGCACAAGAGGTGACATCCAAAGCGTGCAGGAAATCCCAGGCGGGCTTATATCTCCAGGCTTATGAGCACTGAAAGACATCACCACTCACCTCATTTCCCAGGAAACCCTGGCAGGATCTGACCTCCCTTCCACATACTCTTCCTTTCTCCTTTTCACAATCCACCGAGACCTATACAACTTTTCAACAAAAGAAACGTCAGCAAGCCCAGTCTTGTCCCCTCCTTCCAACCAAAAAGCTTCAACTTCCTTAGCTTCTCAATAAAAAGCTGCAAATGGAAAGCAAATATATATATGTACATTGCAGCTTATATAGTTATATAAAGATTTATATATCTATTTACTATTTATTACATATTTAAATATATGCATACATACATATATAAATTGGTGAGGGGACAGGAGCCCCATGCGAGTAGCTGAAGCAGCAGCATGTTCCTCTGCAGCTGCAAAAGGACAGGCAGTGATGGAGCCCTACAGCCTGTGCCATGCTAGACACCTATGATGACCCAGCAATGTGTCATCAGAACAAGCATGATAAGGTTCTCCTGAGATGTTCACTGTCAGCTCTAAAGCAGTCCCTCAAACACTCCTAAGGAGTAATGGGAGGAAACATAGCCAGGAGTGCCAGGGAGCCTGGCATGATGAAGAAATGTCCTTGTGGTGCATGCCTGAGGCTAGACTAGAACTATGAGGAAAATGGTTGGAGGCAGCGGACTCCTGCTCTATGACCCAGAGCATCCCAGCACCATCATGGAGAGGATGTGGCCTTTTCCTCATGGTGATCTCCAGACATTGCTGATACCCTGTATTGCAGCCCTTGCATCACACAGGACAGCCAGACGGACATCAGGCTGTTGTTTAGGTCCTCAGAACTCTGCAGGCTGGTGATCCTTGCAGTCTGTTTTCTCCCACCACATAGATTCTCATCCTCTCCTTCTCAAGCCATGAAGCCCTTGTCAGTGCAGCCATAAATCACACAGCCATATATCAAACAGCTCTATAACCCACTCCCGCTGGCAGTGTGAGCTTAAGGCAGAGCAGGAAAGGGGACGGACGTTTATCACCATCAAAATCACCTCATCACTCAGCCTGCTTACACATTTGCACAGCTAAATTTGGGAGAATATGAGAAGCATTCCCTCACAATGGGAGGTGGAAGGAGGAACAAGCAAGCTTCTAGACTCCTTTAACTCCCTGCCAAGTGCTTGGTAATTCAAGTCCATATCAGGGAAGACACCCCGAGCTGCACAGACTCAGCAAACCTAGAGATCTGTCGCATTAACCTCTTCAAGTCAGCATCTGAGTTTGCCTATTTTAAGAAAATTATCAAGACAGGATTTAGGAAATAGCTCCCACTGAAATAATAGGTTTCCAGAAGTTATATGGGAAGGATTCTGGACACTTCCATGCCCAAAAGTAGGCACTCAATTTCAGACAGCTAAGTTTGAAGCCCCTGCCCTGAAAGAATTCAATGCTCAGCCTGGTACCAGGTAGCAGCAATCCTCACCTTCAAACTGACTTAAGAAGCTGTAAACGACTATTTTTGGGTGCAAAATAGATGAACCACTCTGGAAAGATAGCATTAGTACCTGCAGCAAGAAGGCATCATCATATCCCTGTCAGCACCTAGAAGCACTACCTTGACCCGCAGTACAGGACCTAAACACAGTTATCACCAAGCTCTGCTTTTGAGGTCGTAGAATCAAACTAAACGTCTCTCCTGTTGCTGGCAGGTACAGGAAGGAAACATGTTATAGTAACCTTTCTGGGCCCATTTTCCATAAACACCATCAGCACCTGTACATCCTGCAGATGCCTAGAGAAATCTGCCCTTGGAAACCCAACCCACAGAACATCTTGGTGGGGTGTTGCTGCCCATACTCAACAAATAAGCATGTTAATCAATCCCAGGGGACTGCCAAGTCCGATGGTGTACGTGGTGAGCCAGGAATCTTCCTTGGTACCCACACTGAGAAGTTCAAGGGAGCTTTTGAGGAATCCAGGCATGAGTCTGGGCAAGTGGCTGTGGAGCTAGGCCTGTTCTCCTGAGACCTTTCCCAAGCAATTCACATGCACACGAAAAAAAAACTAGGCTTGTTTTCTGTAAAAAAAGTGGGCATCAAACGTTCTGACATCAAGAAGGATGATTAAAGACAGCTGAGTTGTAGGAAAGATTAAAAGAACTAAATATGCCCAACCTGGCTAAGCAATGAGTAAGACGAGACATGATAAAAGACTCCAGGCATCTGAATGAAGGGAGTGGCGTGGCATTAAAGGACTGAATAAAATATCTTTCTGAGAAATGGATCCATCAACGATCTCTCAAGAGATAAGGTACAAGCCTCATTTTTGAGGCATTTATAAAACCAGTCGCCAGAACTGAGGTTTTTGAGGAGAAATACACGTTGCCCTAAAGGGAGCACGCACCAAAGCTTTTCATCTCCAGCATGGGGTGCTGTGTAAAAGTCCACGAGGAAGCACAGGGAACTTGAGAAGGGGCCAGTATTTCATACCACCTCACCCAAGAAACAGGGATATGCTTTTTCACTGTAAAATTAAAAGAGACATATATTTGATTTTCATGCCTTATTTTTAATTCAGCAGCCCTAATCCATAATGTTTCAGGTTTTGGGAAAAAAAAAAAAAAAAAAAAGAAGAAAATAACCACCAACCAACTCAAAATGAACAGGTCTGGGGATCTTACAAGTACTAGACTTTTTTCCCTCAATAATTAAAGACACGTGGCACAGTATCAAGGAAGCAAGAGCCTAGATAGAGCTGAGCAGCTGTGCTCCTGGTGGCTGCCACTCTTGCAGATCTCTGGACACAGTCAGTCCCAGCACACACATGGGCAAAGTGACAAAGTCTTGGAAAGTTTTTTGATATCTGGCTCTGCTGAAACCATACTCCTCAGTGAAAGTACCCTCTGACCCTCTGAAACCCAGGGACCTGATATGCTTTATAAAGATCAGAAGTGAGCCCTAGGGCCTGAGAAAACCACTCAGGAGTAGAGATAAACCTCTTATGCTGACTTTGCCCCAGAAACTCATACAATGCACACACCTACCTAAATACCAATCCAAAGCAGTGGATTCCGTGTAATTTCACATGCCCAGCCATATGAGAGTCTTCTGAACATCAGTGCAGACACAGGGGTGCACCCAAAGGAAGGAGCTTGACCTGGCCAAAACTACTTGCTGAATACAGAGACACAGTGAGGTTTCTACCAACATCTGTTTATCAGTTCATCTCGTGTGACTAGGGGTTTCAATTAACCCCCCAATATTCTTTCAGGCGTTTCTGTCTTGATACTGTTGATGCAACTCAGCCATCCACTATGATTTACAAAGCTCAGTGATATCCCTGATTTGGGTACCTGGGAGACTCATTCATCCACAGCTGGGAAAAGCCAGAAGACATTTGCCAGTGGTGTCATTTCAAATCACAGTTATATTCACACAATGGCCATGTATCCTGTCCCAGTTGCCCAGGCTCTCCTGACCTGGTGAGCCAATGCAGAGCAGTTGAATCTAAGAGGAAACTAGCTATGAAAAAACCACAAAGGGTGAGTAATTTTCTTGTTGTTAATTCCCTAAACCATTTCAATGGTGCTGAAGCAAGAACTAGAAATCTTTCCCCTGCTGGCATGGACGAGATCAGCTGAACTTCAACATGTCACTGCAATCCGAGGCAACCTGTGTTTGCAAGACTGAGAGTGGATCTTTCTAATTTTATTTGTTCTAGATTTTTTCCCTCTCCCACAGCAACCTCTTAGGTCTGCAACTGCCTTTTTCCCTGGGAACAGGAGATCCACCATTAACTGAGTTGTGAGTTTTATAACAGAGTTGGAACAGGATGTTCACTGAGGATTTTATTGCATTTTTTTTAATAAGTGGAGCATTTTAGTAGGCAGTGAATCTTCTTGCTTTATGCTTGCGTGTCTCTTTGGGAGGCTGAAGTACAAAAACAGGCTGCCAGATTAATTTTATATATAGAAGAAACATAAATCTGTTCTACCCAAGTATAAAAAGACAACATAAAAAGACCTGTTCAAAGTGGAGGAAACTATGCTCTTACTGTTTGGGATGTAAAGGGAAAATTAAAACATCTAAGATAGATTACTATACCTTTTATCAAACATTCCCACAGAATCAGCTGCTTCCATCACTTCAGCAACACTGTTGCTGCAGTTTACCTGGCTCAGGGTATCACTGTTGCCAAGAATAAATGATTTGCAGATTGTATTTGGACAATTCCGTTATTTACTTTTGATGGTAATTTTTTGTATCCCTGCTCAGGCCATGACCGCAGTTTTACTCTCCTTTCCTGACCAATTCAGACTGACAGCCACACCTGGCAGCCCTCACAGCTACTGTGGCAGGAGGGCACAACCCCTCTCTGATCCACAACTCATTCTTTGAGGAACAACTTCGGGCAGCTGAAGACGGAAATGTAAAATTTTGTCCTGTACAATTCCCACTACAGGGAGTAAATGTTATTTTTTCCTCATTCAGATAGTTAATAAGAAACAACTCTCTGAAAACACAGAGTAGTTTCTGCTACTCAGAACAGTGGGTTGGGCTAATCCATATGTAATAAAAAAAAAAGTGGAGAGAGCTCCCACAGGATGAGCCCCAGGAGGGAGGTGTATGCTGGGAAGAGGCCAGTTCCCTGTGTCCTTCCCAAGTAATGGATTTCTCATCCTGACGCATGCTTTTTGGTACATCCACCCACTCAGCAGAGCCTTTGCCGGCATCCATTTTCCCTGGATATTTTACAAATGCTTATCCAGAGCCTCCCGTTCTCACTCTCTCACATGACAGTAATTGCTATTGTATTTTTTCTCCAGATTTGAAAAGGTGCAAGAAAGAAATGAGTGTTTTTCAGGTTTCAGGAAGATGGGCACCTCTGCCTGTGCTGGCAGCTGCTCCTTTGCTGTGGGAGGGGGGCTGTACTTGCCCTGTGCACAAAGCTCTGGGAGAGGGAATAGGGCAGGATGCAAGTGCCTGGACTGCTGCTGGTAGTCTGGAAAGAGTTACTGCCGTGTTCAGAGGATTGCTGCCTTTCCAACAAGCCAGCCGGGGTGAAGAATGCAAGTGACGCGGCAGCATCCTGCAGGGAGAGGGGAAAATGTTTAAAAAAAAAAGTTACAAAAACACCACCTCTTTGGCTGAGGTTCAGGATGACTACACTTTTACTGTAAGTGTTTTGTAACTTGGAGTCACATAACCCTCTCTGCTCATTTGGGGCCATGAGATGCAGATTATAAGCTCCAAGAAATGCTTCATACACACACACACACATGCCTGGTTGAATCCCTATCCAACAGAGGACAAAACCCCTTTAACAAATTAAGCTGCATTTCCCATTTAAGCAGACCCCGATCAGTATTTATTTAACAATTTTAAAGTGTTATTTTAGTCTTCCTGGTTTGAGTGTTGTGAGACTAGTCCTGGGAAGGGAGCCAAAGTTGCTTAGAGCAACCTGGCAGCCGGAGAGGGAGGGAAAAGCAGCATGGAACAGAGAAGGAGGATGCCAAGGCAAGGCTTCACTGTGGACATGGTCACCAGTAGCCCCCAGCCATGGAGCTGGAGGGAGGTGAATAGAAAAATGGGGATAATGATGGAGAAAGTGAGCTGGGGTGGAGAGCTGTGTGTGCTCCCTCATCATTTGGACGTTGCTGAGGTTCCTTGCTTTCACCACACCAATGCCTTGCCCTGAGCAAGCACACTGGGAGATGAGCAGGTGAAAGCAAAGCTATGGCAGCCCTGTAGACAGCAGCATCCACCCCAGGAGGAAGCCACAGAGCCTTCTGCAGGTACCAGTGCTGCTTCTGACTGAGAGGTGTTCTCACAGGAGAACCAATCAGAGGATGGATGACTATTTGCTATATCCCTGCTCAGAATGCCCTACAGTACCAACAGCCCTGGGATAAATGCATTAAGGGAAGCAACACAACATTAAACATCTCCCTGCGGATTTCAAACAAGTCCCACTCTGGGGTCCTGCATCCTACTCCCCCTGCCATAACTATACTTTCAGGTCAGCCTCCAATAATAATTTTTGGAGCAGGTGATGAAACAGGATGGATTCTGCCCTCAGATAAGCAGCTTCCCTATCTGAATCAGGGGAAAATCACCTGGTACCCACTGATGGGGGCCATGAAACACATAGCTTGGACAACCACCAGCCCCTTCTGTCTCCACACTCCCAATGTGAATGAATGTTAATCTTCCATAGGTTAACACAAGACCCCCTCTTTCACTTCTATCGAAGCACCTTTATTCACCAGATTTCCCTCAAAAGCTTGAAGCCTCCTCAGCCATGGTGGTTCAAAGCACAGGTGCCTCCTCAGGCTCACATACCCCACCATCTCTGAGGCCATTCACCCAGGACTGGTCATCAGTGATAGCATAATGGCTTTTCACCATCCGCAGTGCAAGCAGAGGGCAAAGTGAGAGGGAAACCCAGGGACCCATTCACATTCCGTTCCTCTTCCAACACATCCCTCTGCCCATTAGATGTGGGTGGGAAGAAGGAAAGACCCAGACACAGAGCTCCCCTGGAACAACCACGAGCACACTAGCTCATGCTAGCACACTACTGGATGCTAGGTGCCCCCCAAAGCCACTGTGTCAGTCACCTCCTCAGATGAACAATGTAGAGAAAATAGAACCAAAGACTTGTGGGTGCAGATAACTCATCAGTTACTGTCACAGGCAAAACAGACTTGACTTGGGGAAAATAGTTTAAATAATTTACCAATCAAATCAGAGTAGGATAATGCAAAATCAATACCAAATCTTAAAGCACCTTCTTCCCATCTTTACAAGCTCAACTTCACTCCCTATTGTCTCTCCCTCCTCCCCACCAGCAGCAGAGGGGACAGGGAGTGGGGCCTGTGGTCAGTCTATCATGTTGTCCCTGACACCCTTTCCACAGGACGCAGTTCTCCAGAAACTTCTCCAAAATGAATCTATCCCCACATGAGGGGTGTCCCTTCCATGAGGTGCAGTCCTTCAGGAACAGATTTTTCTAGCGTGTGTCCTCCACAGGGTCACAGGTCCTAGAAGCAAAACTTGTTATGGTCTGGCTCCTAACTCCCCCATGCCTAAATTTACTGATCTCTCATCCTGTCATATAATAGCTGTGAATGATTAAAAAAATGCTGACATCTTAAAAACCAAAGCTGTACAGGGAAAATTTGCGAGATGCCTTTGCATGAAGTCTTGTGAAGTCATCAAAGCCAAGAATTCATCCTTACATTCACTGCTGTTACTAAAACCTATTCTTTGAAAAGGTAATTCTTTAGAGGAAGTTAGTTGTTATTAGTTTATCCTTCTTAAAAATACTTTAAAAAATCCTTTTTGCCAATGTCTTTGCAGTACATACCTCCGTATTCATGGATTATGGATCTCCTGGCGTCCCAAAAATTGCCCAATCCGCGCATACTATTTGGGGGGTGGGGCGGGGTGGGTGGGATGTGAATATGTGAACCCGGAAGCACCAAATAAGCGAGGTATTTATCAAACTGTCTCCTTAAGTCCAGCAGTTGATAGGCTCTGCAAAGCACTCCCAAGAGCCAAAAAACCAAGTGCAATGCAGCAATGTCGGAAATTTGGATTTAGAACATCAGGACATGTTGAGACACTCAGCCTCAGCAGGTCTGACAGGGGTGGAAACCATGCCAAAATCTGGATGCAAAGACTGCAGAAATGCTGGGCCAAGAGGACTGTCAAACAGCCACCCAGTGCTGAACCCTCTCTCGACTTGTTTATCTTTGTGCTGCTCTCCAAGGCAACACTGGCAGAGCCCTGCCAAGAGCAAGCAGGACTCAGCCACAGTTCCCAGTGATGAGCACCACTTGTCCCACCATCCGGGAAGGGCTGCTGTGCTTCTAACAAAGAGGTTTCTCATGTTTTTCTGGTCCAGCTCCAGCATCACTCATTCTCCTTCACCACCAACAGCAGGAGCTGGAACCTACACTTTGACAAATGCCAGCCTACCCCACTGCTACCAGACATGGCAAACGATACACTGGAAGATGGTGTCCAGAGAAGCACTTTCCTGTATGCAATTTTAGTCCTCTCATCAGACATGGAGAGATATCGTGTGCTGCACTCTTCATATAAACTTCCTGGATGTCTCAAATATGCTGTGCTCCCTTCAGGTCTCAACTCTTACCATATGTTCAACCTCCAGCTCCTCTCCTTGCTCTCCTTCCACCTGCATGCTGCTATCCAGGCCAATTTGTGTAGCCATACTCTGAAATAAATTTGGAGACACTTATACTAAGAGATGTTCCTTGTCACAACTCACAGTATGGACACACAAGTTGTAGCTACACAACTGACCACCCAATGAGCTGCAGCACAGTCAATACCCAGAGAGCAGAGACACCTGGCCCCAAAACTACTGCTGGAGACAGCATCCTATCAAACCATGGACTAACACCTGTGGGCTCTTGTTTCTTTCCCTAGGTTTAACATATGCAAATCCTCCAGCTATTCCTCTAAGTAAATTTTCCCAAACAGAATCTTCAGCTTCCCAAGCCATCTGCTTTCATTTTTAAAATAGAGAGGCTAAGACTGGATGCTGTCTCTCAAATTAGATTTTATAGGACAACAAAGATTGAAGAGATGGAATTATTACCTTTCCCATTTTTCTCTGGCCTGTTTAAGATCTGCCTTTCTTGTAACAGCATCTGACTTGCAATTCACAACCAGCTTGTGATTTACTAAAGCACATGGATGAAACTCTTTCTGCAGTTAACCTGCTCATTTGGGGAGCTACTGCTTATTTTGGATATGTGCATCTGTGCTGGTTTAAAAGTAAACCAGCAGCAGAAATTAACCCAATTTTAGAGACACCACAAGTCAGAGCTACAATGTATTAAAAATATTACAATATATACAAGGACACAAGGTAAAACTGGCCTTCACTCACAAGGTCAAAGTACAACAAGAACAGCACAGTGCTCTTAGCTCCTGGACTGAGCACTGTGTGGTCCCTCTGAGTGCAAAGCAGAAGGAAAGAAAACCTGTTAGGATGATGGTAGCAGGTCTGTTGAAGGAATGATGGCAGGCTCATCAAGAGGAGCAGTCACAGTCCTGTTGAAGTTCTGTTCATTCTCTGGTTCCAACAAGTGGTACCCCAAGTACCAAAATACGAAGATTATACTATATCCTCAGGTTCAGGTGGGAATGCCCAGTACCTCCCCCAAGGGTAGGGAGTTCCACAATGGGTAGTTTAATTGTGTGTCATGGGATATTTTTTGACTCTTTGATGATCCAGGCCATTGTAACTACCTATTGTGCCAATGAAGCTGGGTCCAATAGAAGAGAGGACCCCTCCACCTGGGTGTCAAGGTGTTAATACCTCCTCAGAGTAGAGTAATCACAAATGAATGAAAAAATGAGTGTAAAAAGAGACACTCCCCTGGCTTGGAAGGTTTGTCTCTTTCTTTATCTATTGTAGCCTGGGGTGTGAGGTGTGCCCTGGGCAGCAGCTCCCAGTGATTGATTAACAGTCCATCAGAGATGACATAGAGGGTATAGAATATACAGTTTTGGTTAGTGATAAAACCATCCCAGCCCCTGTAACTATGATAGCATCTGTTTTCCAAGACTGTTGCTTTACATTTTTTTAACTGAATTTATTTTTCTTCTCTTTAAACTACCTCTGCAGCTCATTAAGGCAACTATAAAAAAAAAAAAAAAAAAGGCCTCTTAGAGTGCTTGGTTCTTCATTTTCTGCCTTGCTCTCTTTCCAGGCCTCTTATTGAGAGCTTTTTTCCCTCCTTTTCTTGCTTTTCCTGGGCCTTTGTTGTGAGCCATTTTTGCCTGGAAGCTGGATACATCATTGAAACTTTCCTTTGTGTTCCACTTCGAGCCCTTCTTCTTCCCACCAAAACCAAACTTCTGATTTTTGTATCGTCTTTTGGCATTTGGTCCCTTCTTTGTCCGTTGACTTGCACTGCCTTCTTTATTCCCCTGAGACGGTGTCTGCTCGTCGTCTAGAAAGTCCAGCTTGTCAGAGAGACCTTTCTGGTATTTCTTTACTGCATTCAATATATTTTTTTTCTCCTTTTGTCTTCTTTGCAGAATCTCAGTTTGCACCTTCTTGCCATATTTCCTCATTGCACGGAGTTATTTCGCTTTTTCAGACCTTTCCATTGCTTCCTGTTTACTCTTAAGCTTCTGTCAAATCTTCTGCATCGACTGGACAGAAGTGTTTTATGTTGAGTTAGGAACTAGTTGGATGGACAAGCTCAGAGAGTGTTGGTGAATGGTGCCACATCCAGCTGGCAGCCAGTCACTAGTGGAGTTCCACAGGGGTCAGTGTTAGGCCCAGCACTGTTCAACATCTTTATTGATTATATGGACGAGGGAATTGAGTCCATCATCAGCAAGTTTGCAGATGATACCAAG
>WEKX01023836.1:24773-53890 GCA_013390025.1 Pitta sordida
ACTATGGGAAGGAGCGGAAAATTGTCCACAGCACTCTGGAGTGCCTGGGGGTGGAGCAATTGGCGTGGCCTGCATGCATATTAACGACCTGCACCTCTTTGCCAGTTTAGCTTTTCGTGAGGCCCGTGGCCTGACCCGTTTGTCATGAATGATGGGGTATAACTGTAGTTGCAAAGCATTTCACATGACATACAGAACATTTTGTTTTACCACTATACAGTTGGGCCTCAAATACCACAGTACCATGGGTCTTGTCCTCCACCGCGCAGCCCTCCATCAGCATAGAGTAGCAGCTCATAAATATGCAAATTTTCCCTGGTCACCCCACCCCCTCAGTTCCGGAGAGACTGTGGGGCGTTCCCAGAAGCTCCTCACGTGTGAAGGGGAGTAAAGGGGGTCTCCTCTGCCCTGTTGCCGCCTGGGGATTCCTCAGAAATCATGATGAAGGAGTCCCTGAGCTCACGTCGCCTCCCAAGCAAGTCCCAAGCTTTGGGTGCCACTGCTGTGGGAGGTGCAGCGAGCAGAGGAGGCACCGGGGGCTGTATGAACTTCTGAACTCTGCCTGGCATATTCCTTCCAGGGGGATACACCTGGCATGGCACAGCGGCAGCTGGGGCCGGCCATGCACAGTTCTGCTGGCACTTAAACATGCGAGACCAGGGGCTTCAGTGGCTGCCTTGTCACCATGGTAACGCTGCCGACGGCGCACTGGCAGAGCAGTGTCCCAGTGCTGGGGACAGGTGCTGAGGGCATGCTGCATTCTCCAGGAATTCTGCAGGCTCTGGGATGCACCCTGCAGCAGCCAGACTAGAAGAATTTAAACCCATGATTTACTTCGGTGATAAAATTACATATTTAGGTAGAGTCAAGCCTAAAGTGAACAAACTTTTTCCAGAAATTAAGCTTAAAAACTACGTGAACTTCAAACTTCTGCTTTCAAAAAAACCAAGCACACAGACAAAACCTCTGCTAATGTGTACTGTAAAAACAAAAGCTTTGTAAAAAGGTGACAAAATAGGCGATTAAGCTGGAATGCATCTGGCTTTTTAAGCTGGCTGGCAGCTAGTCCCCATGGTAACATGGGACGCAAACCAGGACAACTTCTCCACAAAGCATTGTTACTTCTATAGCAGGTTTGTTTAGTTGGTTTTTTAGCAAGCAGGAATTTGAAGTTGGTATTTTTAGCTTTATACCACACTGGGGTGGGGTGTACACCCTCGGGACCGCATGCTTCCGGGACCTCACGAGCTCATACTTAAACAAAACTTGCCCCGCACTTGGCCCCCCCGCTGGCCAGGTCCCCTTGCTCGGGCAGAGGAGAGTGAGCAGCTGGCTGTGCCTGGCCAACCCATCACCATGGGAACGGCGCTGGTACAGTCAGTGGCCAAGCCGGCCCCGCAGTCTCTCGTGTGGTGCTGCTGGCACCAGCGGGTGCGGCCGTGCCCCGGGCGCTGCAAGAAGCGAGCCCGGGCCGATATGGGCAGGCACAGCTGCGCCCTGGGCACTGTGAGCAGCACGTTCAGGCCAGCGCGGACAGGCAGACTGGTGCGCCAGCGGTCCACGCAGTGGCTTGGGGGGCGGAGGGGATTTGCATATTCATGACTGCCTACTTTGAATATTCATATGTGTCAGGTCATGCATGCGCAGTCCCAAAACAGGCCTCCTTAATCACTGAAAAATCAGACCGCAAAGATGTGAAGCTGCTATCTGGGGGGCGCAAAGTGGAAGAGGGCTGACCGTATTAGGGGAAGGGGAGGGGAGAGTAGGGGAGGTCAGAAGGGACCTACAACCATCATTTATTTCAATTGCAAGTGCTTTGTATTAGAACAGCAAGGAGAGGGAAAGAAAATAATATATGATTGATCTTTTTCCTTATTTTTAATGTATAATCTCAGACTCTTGTGCATGGTGAAGTTCCCTGCTTATCCAAAGCAAGTGTGCCTCTGTGTGTCTCAGCTACTGTTACCACATTTTATCAGCACATTTCACTCTTTCCTATTGTTTCAGAAGCCCTGCAAAGTGAAAAAAAAGGATATTATCTTTGTATTTAAGAGGCAAAAAAGGCTGACACAGATAGATCTACATCACTATCGAGGCTTTTGCATGAGCAGGAACAATGTGGCAACCCAAGATCTAGTGCTGTCAAAAAAGCTCCACCAGGGACCCCAGCTCCTTCAGCAGCAGCCAGCCCAGGCACAAGCTTCTGTCCTGATATCGAGGTGGCCAGATAAAAGCACGCACCTGGAGACACATCTCCCTCTTCCATGCAGATGTATGAATTTCAGATGATGAGTCCAAATTTGCAAAGATGGGTAGGACCAGGGAACATCATCCATTTACTCCATACCACAGCTCCTTTTGTGCTTGCAGCTCAACCAGCTAAGCTGAAAAAGACTTCTGCATTGATCTGAGTCCCCAGTGCAGCCGTGTGAGCACCAGAAAAGTGCAACCTTATATCGTTCCAAAGGATGGTTTAATACATCCTGTTCTTCAGGAGAAGGAAAAAAGGAGGATTAGGTATTGTAACCTATATGCCATCTGATCTGGTGACTGAGTGCCATCCTCCAACAGCTTTTCTAGACAGTCATGAACTTTAAACTTTTTTTTGTCTCCTACTCCCAGCAGCTCCTAAACAGTATGACCTAAATATTTATAGAAGAGTCATTGTTTGTTTAAGTTTCAGCCATATTCACTGAGGTCCAATATGCCCAGATCCTGAAATGATGGATGATTACAGAAGAGCCTGAAAACACAGCAGAGGGGACCCTGATGCTTACCAGACCTTTCATCTGGACACTTTCTCCGGTGTTTTTTTGGGGGAGCTTTCCCAGCTTCTTTCAAAAGATGAGGAACCACAGCTCTTATTAGCTATGGTCATTTCATCAGGTGCTTTGGCACAGCTCTGCTCAATGACACCGAGCCTCAGGTTTTGGGGATCACCCACTGTGCTCTGGAACCCACTCTTCCTCAGCTTGCAGCAAGGCAGTTTGTTGATGGAAATGCAACCAAAGGCACCCAAAATGCTGCACAGCAGCCCCTAAGGCATGGAGAGAACACCCCAAACACTTGTGCCGCAGATGGGACACAGCATTACGTCACTCCAGTTCAACAAGTCCTACCCTAACCTGTGTCTTCTAGATTCGGCAACAGCTTTTCCAATTTACAATAGTGTCCACCCCAGTGGAACAACAAAGTCCTCCAATACCTTACAAAAGAACTGAGGATATCCAAACTTTTTGGCTAACTGAACAACCTGTTAGAAGTTGAAAAGACACCTGTATCCATCAACACACTACAGAAGACCCCCACTTATCCGTCGTCCACCTCTCTGTGGTTTCAATACTTCACTGTTATTTTTCAGCAAAAAGTGGTGCTGTGCACATGCACAGAAAATGCAGAGAAGGCAAGTAGCCCATAACTATGTAAATGAGCTCATTAATATGTAAATAAGCCCACCTGGGAACCACTGGGGGTGGTGAGGAGACGGAGCCAGAATGTGCACAGCCCATCCTGTCCAGGATACATTTACTGTGCTTCCCCACTGAGAGTGGCAGACCAGGCCCCTGAGGGGTGCATGGCGAGAGCACCTGGAAGGCTGCGGGGTGGGGAGGGGGGCTGGCAGTGCCAGGGTGATTTGCGGTGGCACCTTCCCCAAAATGGTGTCTGGGGGCTTGGTCCCTTCCCTGGCTGCAGTGGGGGAAGCCAATCGCCCATGGCCCCTTGGGACAGGATGCCCCCTTGAGCCCCCACCCCATCCCCAGGGACTCTGGATGGGCAAGCCGCCCTCACCCCCTGGGAGCGCTGGTGCCTCTCCACAGGGAGCAGCAGGCCAGGCCCCCGAGGGGCACAGGAGGAAAGTGCCCAAAAGGCTGCAGGGCAGAGGGAGCCCGCAGTGCCAGAGTGATTTGTAACAGCACCTTCCCTGAAATGGTGTCCGGGCGTGGCAGCCCTGGCTCTGGCTGAGTCTCTGTGAGGCTGGGCCCACCGCACCTCGCCTGCTGTGCATGTCAGGCTCTGGTTCTGGCAGCCCAGGGGGGGCCAGGCCAGCGCGCCCTGGGCCACGGAAGGGAGCTGGATGCTGTAGGCATGCGGAGTGGGGAAACTCCAGGATGACCCAGGGGAGTTTATTCCTTGCACATGTCAAGGCCATGGGAAAAAAAAAAAAAAAGAGAAACCTCCCCAGAAAAGTGTCAGTTTTATAGTTACAGCCCATCCCATCCATCCCACAGAAGCGAGGGAAAGGAGCTGGGAGCCAGGTGGCCCAGACGTGGCAGTGGCGGGGTGATGGGCAGGGCTTTACTGCATATTCATGAGTTCTCTGTCTTCGTGTATCGCAGCCTTCACACCCTGGTCCTGGACCCGTGGGCCTGCGATCCTTGGGGGCTCACTCTACTGATATAAGCTAGCCAAGTCCAAAAGTCATGCAGCAGAGGACAAGAGCACCTTCTTACATGTGTTTTCACAGGTGAGGCAAGAAACACTTCATCCCTTAAAGTCACGTGTGAGCCCTGCTAAACATTCCTGGAGTCATCCATTCAGAATGTATCTGGACACTTTTCACCATGAAGGAGCACACAAGGGGCAAGGCTATCAAGCAGGCACAGTGCCATGCCAATACATCCCAAATGAGCATCTCACCCTGTAGACCTCAGTGCCCAGCTTTGCAAGCTTGTACAGGAACAGCAAAGGCAGGGAGACAACATCCAAGCAAACACACTTCTCAGCATCCTCCAAAGACCACTCAAGGCTGATAATTTCCTTTGGTTTTATGGTTTCACATACAAGTTCCTGCACAAAACCCAGAGCAGAAAGTGCTTAATTCACCTCAGACGTGAGAGAGGTTGGGATGTCCCATCAAGACCAGCTACTTCAAACCCTGCTTTGAATGGCCCCTTGAATGACTGCAAGAACTCAAAACCCCCACTGAAAGCTACTGCTGTGCTGATCCAGTCAAGATCAGCTCTTTAACAGCACTGCAGTAAGATGGAACTCAGCAGCACTGCATTGTCCTGGGGGTCTCTGGGGGATAGCATAACTCATCCTCACCTGCAGAGGATGTTTCAAGGCATTTAACCCCAACAAAATAGAAGATGTGGTTTCAAGCAAGAGGATGACTTTCATTACCAGGTGGATCTCAAGGACAGGTTTGCAAGAGGCTATTCATTAGGAGTCTTGATATCCAGCATGAAGGCCCTTGCAAGGATAAATGAGGTGACTGCAAACGGCTGTGCCAATGCCACACGTGCATTCGCAGCCCACACTCATCCTCACATGTATTTTCTATCCAGGCGTGCCTATGCACACACACACAGGAAAGGGCCTGATTAAGGCTTATGGACATGCTCATGTGTACATGCATAGGAATATTCAGGAGTACAGAGGCCCAGCAACAGCCAGCCATCCTGGTAGGCGAGATTAAAGAGGAGACTGCAACATGGAGGCTGGAAATAATGAAAAGCACTTTCATCAGTAAAACTTCTAGCAACAGCCTTGTATCTCAGTGGAGCAAGCAAAACTACTTATTAAGAGTGATGCCTCTACTGTGATTTGACTTTTAGAGTAAGGAAAGGAGCTGCCCTGGCTTTCTCATGTTTTATTTTTCAGACCTATGGGTGACGGACCCATTATTAGAAGCACAGGCCTCACCACACACATCACCATGGCTTGTGGATCCACTGGAGTCAGCCCTGACTGGGAAGTTGAAGGCACAAACCTACCACCAAGGAGCCTTCAAAACCACAGCTGGTCTTCTCCACCATCATCTACACAATTAATGCCATGCAGCTGGTTTTACTGATGCCTCATGGAAGAACATTTTTCTAGGGCAAGAAAGAGAGACATTTTTTCTATTTTAAATCACTTGGTCCTAAAAAATATAAATGATGGGGGAAAAAATTACAGCCCCCCTCTTTCTCCTTTTACATAAATATTGGATCTGAGTACTCTATGCTCTTAAGAAGTTAAAAATAGGAAATAATATCAAGTCTGTGTGCTGCATCTTTTATCAAAGCCTTCTATAAACATCAAAAACAGCTCCTCTGTGCTCTTTTATCCTTTTCTACTGTCACTCACAATTCATAAAAGGGGTCTAAAGAGATACAAAGGGTAAGCCACTTTCCAGTACTGTCACAGAGAGTCTGAGACAAAAAAAAAAGCTTTTCCTCAAAGCTCTGAAATCTGAGCAATTTTATGATATAATGTCACTTTTAGCACAAGGGATGAATAATAGATACTCAAAATATAGTAACACTTTCACAGGTAAACAATGTTTTGCAGTGTGAAAGCTTTTCAGCAGCAGAAGTATTCAGCCTTTGCAGAAGGATCAACAGCACCATCACCGAACACCATCAGGAAGCAAACACTGCGAGAACACATTTAGCTGAAAAGCAGTCTCTCTGGGCAAACTCCCTCTGAATTCTCTAGAGATACACATCCAGATCCTCTCTATAAAAAAGAGGAGGTAGGGAGATTAACAAGACAATCCAGAATCTCATTACACATAAACTCAACTAAGACCCTGTGATCTCTGAGAGACCCATGATAAATCCAAACCTCCTCCCCACCTGAAACATGAGCATGTTTACCTTCACCTCTATTCAAGAGATATGAGCATTAATTAACTCCAACATTAAAAAACACATTTGAAAGGTGATAGCTGCTAGAATATTCATGACTCTTACCCAGCATGTTTATATAACTGGATATGGAGTAAATCCCCCATACAATCTATGGCAAACCTGACAGCACCATTTAGCTGTTCAGCATCTTTTTCACAGAAGGCAAATTCCATAACTTGTGGTCACCACTTTTTTTTTTTACTGCTCTGCACATAAGAGTTAGGAATTTGAAGGGAGGAAGTGATAAACCCATGATAAAAAAAATTCCAGTGAACTGTCAGCATTATCCTAACCAAAAAAGAATTTCCTCCTTAGTCATCCATGGGCAGGGTAAAGCAGCTCCCCCTCGCACTAGAGAAGAGCAGGGAAAAAGTGCTTATCTGGGAGATTACTTCTCTTCCTACTACCTTGGTATTTAATTTTTAAGCAGGGCAAAGGTCAAATGAAAACCACCTGATGGTGATGCAAATTCAGCCCTGGTTAAAACTGCACAGGGGCCCCAGCAGAAAGAGTTGCTGGAGCCTGGAGTCTCTAATACAGTCTCCTGGCTTTGACACTGGGAAGGTAAAAAGGAGGTAAAATGATAGTATCCTGCAAAAGCAGAGCCAGCGAAACCATGGTCTCCCCAAAATATTGCCAGGGAAAAACTAGGAGGCTTGGTGTGAGGTTTGCTTCTGGCTCAAGAAACACCCTCAGAATAAAATACTCCCCAAAATGTCATTTTTGTTTCTGAACAGTGCTCCATGCTGCAGGATCAGAAGAGCAGGCAGATGTGTGCCTGTGGTGGCAGGCTGGCCCCATGGCATCCGTTCCTCCCTAGAAGTTTTTGTCTGCTGCCCAAAGTCAGCAACCAAATCAGCTTGGAAATTATTAAATCTCAATTAGAAACTCTTGAGATCATGTCCCATTCATGCCTTTGGGACAGTGCAAATCCTGACACTTTCACCAGGAGCCCCTCCAAGGGCCTCTCGCAGTCCTGGGATGCCAGCCAGCTTTGGAGGCTTTACATTTTCGTGGCATGAGACAAATTTCAGTAAGAGTTCCTCAGTATTAATCCCCATAATGCTGCTCAGCAGATGGGAGCCCAAGAAAACAGCGTGTCGACACCTTCAGCTCTGCAGAGTCCCTCAAAGCACTGCAAAGAACTCAGGAGCCAAACAGATACCTCAAGCTTTCTTTGCTTTAACTACCAGAGTCGGTTCTCAAATAACACAGTACTGTGGGTCATTCCCTCCCTGCAAAGCCTTCCATCCACGTTGATAGGCAGCTCATTAATATGCAAATTTGCCCCCCCCCTCACACCACCTCCCTAGCGCTCCATCGCTCTTTCGGCACGTCGGTGCTTGTGCTGGCGCTTCCTGGCGCCTGCAGCCACCCCACGCCAGGAAAAAGCCGTCTTCCACTCGGCCGGGGACACTGGTGCAGCGAGCATCTCTCTTGGTGGGTAGACCTGGTCTCTCCATACTTGGGGTAGACATCTACCCCAAGAAAATCTCATACACCACTTCTAACCTGAGAGTGTGTAAATCTTTCATAACTGCATGCAGCCTCTTCGCACCGAGCGGAGTGGGGCAGGCACAGCGCGAGGGGGACCTGCCATAGCCTCCTCACTTGGAGCAGAGGGGAGCTGAGCAGGTGCCACTCGGGCAGATCTGCTGCAGCCGCCTCACTTGGAGTGAAGCGGGTGCCACTTGGGTGGACCTGATGCAGCCGCTTCTCTCTGAGCGGAGCAGAGCGGGGCAGGCGCAGCACGGGCGCAGTGCCAGGAGACCTGCTGCAGCCCCCTCACTCAGAGTGGAGTGGGACAGGATGGGGCGGGCCAAGCGTGGCGCGGGCGAAACTGCTGTGGCTGCCTCACGCAGAGAAGAGCAGGGTGGGGCACTGCTTGGGTGGACCCGTTGCAGCCCCCTCACTCAGAGCGGAGTGAAGCAGAGCAAGGCAGGTGCAGTGTGGGCATGGCGCTGGCAGAACTGCTGCACAGCCTCTCTCCGAGAGAAGCGCGACAGGGGGGGACAGGCGTGAAGTGGGCGAAACTGCTGCGGTCGCCTCACTCAGAGCACAGTGGGGCAGGTGTGGCACGGGGAGAGCCATGGTCTGTGCGGCATGGTGTGGGGGTTGATGTGAATATTCATGACTGACTAATTTGAATATTCATGACTGTCAGTTCCCACAGTCGCGAGTGCCCTATGAAATGGACCTCCCCAATCGTGGAAAAATCACACTGCGAAGAAGTGAAGCCACGACAGGGGAAGCGCAAAGCGGAGAGGGTTGACTGTATAGGTTCTGTGTTAGTTCACTGCTTCTTTGCAACCAGCAGAGCCTTGTAAGTTAGCAGATACAGTGATCCTTCGCATAGTCGCGATCCGTAATTTGCGAGATCCCAAACTCGCTGTTGATTTTCCAGCGAGTTGTGGGACATGGCGCATGCACAGAACATACCACGACCCCAGTCTGCTCGGTCCCCGGCCCCGCCGCTTGCACGGTGCCGGGACTCCCCGCTCACACGGAGTTGGCACCCGGCGCTCACCCCCCACCCCAGCGCTCACCCACCGTCCCAACAGAGCACAGCCAGACATCTGAAACAAGCCCCACTCTCAGGACTGTCCTCCAGACCTTATTAGGGGAGGGGGCATGGCTACGGGCACGGTGTACTCAACTATATAGTGGGGTTGCTATCTTCACAGATTTCACGATTCACGTGAGGAGGACCAGACCCAACAGCCTGCGAGTAACGGGGGATCACTGTACTTCCTATTATGTATTTACTATGCATAATATGTATTTACTATGCATAATATGTATTTACTATGCATAATACATCAGCAGATGCAGGCGCTCATAGAAAAGGGAAGATCACACATTAAGAACCATCTTTAATTTTAACGTAATGACTATGATACTTCAGTGAATATAAAATTTAGAGCAATATCTCAAAGTAATAAATAGAGGATCTTTCAAGATATATTTTTGGCACCAATGGCATTAGTAAGTGCCTCAAGGACAGCCTCTAAGGAAAGAAAATGCACTTAAAAGGAGTTGAAGGATTTGTCATAACTTAAGGATCGAGACCCATAATTAACTTGCTTTGCTTGGGTTGCCTCTCTCTGCTGCATGATGACCAAAAGCCAGTATCCCCCAAACCAGAGTCCTGGGGTCAACAGCAGGATGAGCACAACGTGGATCAGTATCCTTCATCCTGGGCACCCCCTCCTCCAGACTCCCTGTGCAGGACAGGGAAAGAAAGGTTGAAACAAAATTTTAGCATCAGCAGCTTCAGCTTTTTCCCCAAGCAGAGGAGACATAAATCCAAAGATTCAGCTGTAAATACTTTAAAAGTGGCAAATGGAGTTTTGGTAGCCAAGATAAGAATCTTTAAAAGGATTTGCATTTGCTCCCCCAAACACTTGCAAATGCAGCCTGTTGAAGAAGTAAGGAAGATTGCCCACAAACAAAGCTGAAACTAGTTTCAGCCCCTATTAAAAAAAAAATGGAAGTAATTTTAGAAGCAGGAAGCCGTCCAGAAGCAAGAGACAGCCACCTGTAGATTAAAACCTCTTCATTTGTTAGGCTTTGACACATTCGACTCCCAAAACTATAAAGAAAGTAAAACTCCCTCAGAAAACTTCATTGTCAAATTTATTTTATAGCTTTGAGGTTATTTTTAAATCCTTAAACCAATAAATACTTCAATTCCTTTATTTCCTGCCAGCTGGGGAGAGAGTTAAAAACTTCTCCAAACCTGTAATTTCAGTGCTTGTCTGTGCTGGGCACTAAAAAATTCCACTGGGGTGAGAGCGAGAGGAGTTAGTCATGACAAGAACATCCCTGCAATGTGCCAGGGCGGCTTTTCACCATCATCCAGCCGTCCTTAATACCAACTTAGCCCATCAATGATTTTTAAATTGAGTTAAGTGCTTTTGAAACACACACCCACATACATAACTCTAACAAGCAGCCAAATCGAAGCATTTTTTAGAATTTATTATTAATTAAAAATATATGTTATTATATATACAGTAATTCCTCAAAATTCACAGGGTGTAGGGTCTCCTAAACTGCTGCGTCATGAATATGCAGATAACCATAACCATCCTCTCCGAGCCCCGCCACCTGGAGGGCGTTCCTGCCACCTCCCCATGCCCTTGCATGGCACACAGGAGCAAAGGGAATCTTCCCTGCCACTTCCCCACATGGGGAGTCCATGGTGTTCCCTGTGGGAGTCGGCACAGAGATTCCCAGCTTTCACCATCACCATGGTATGGGAGTGGGACTGTGCATGCCTGGTGATATGTAGCCCCAGCTACGTTTGGGCAGGATGAGACCAGCTCTGAATAAAACCTAAAATGATTTTTTTCCCTGTATAAAGGACAGTTGTACATTTGCAACCAAAATATAGATCCCGATCAAACCCTAATCCTTGGGCCATACCCAGGTATCCAAAGTGAGTCAGGTGCCTGCAAGACTTTGTGTGACTAGGGGGTCATGCTGCAAGGAGCAATGCAGAACAATTAGGGGAACATCTACCCCTGCTTTTCTCCTTGCTCAGTGTCAGCATAGACCAGTACAATACAGAGGTCAAGCATCCTGGGGCTGCTTTGGGGTTTGTTCAGTCTCCAAACAGGCACCTCCAGAAGCACCAAATGGACTGCAGCACTGGAGCAGAGCAATTGATACCCCATTTGTTCCTAGTTACTTACAAAAGATAAAGTTTATTCCACCACAATGTGCTGCTGACAAAGGACCTTTTCACATCTTACAGGAACAAGGGACAAACTGGTTTGTAATGTCTTTATCAAAGAGCTGGCTACAGAAAAAAAAAATAAAGTACTTTAAATATCAATAGTGTTTGTTTTAATTGTTGATACAAAGCTCAACCAGTCAGTGATCATTCTTTCTTAGGTTCTTTAGAAGTTTTTAGGAGTTAGTCAATAGAACACCAGGAATGTTCGGATGGGAAAGATGTGTTCTGTATTCGGGAGAAAAATGGGCAGGACATGCTTCCTGCTCAACCCACACAGTGGGGCTTGTTCACCCATGAAGTTAATTCATATTAAGAAAGGAAAACTCCTATCTTGGAATGAAGAGTTATAGTCATACATTGGTGCATCGTGCTTTCTCCATCACAACTGAACTGAACCACGAAAATTTTCCCTGTGAATCTGCCTCAGTCATTCATGGAGTGATTCACAGAACTTCCCGGCTGATGCACATGCAGTGCCTCTACTTTGCTGAGGGGTGGTGCTGGCGCTCCCTGTGGGGTGGGACTGCACCAGCCCCACAGGGCGAGTGCACAGTGCCTCCCGCTCGATGGGGATAGCCACATATCACTCCGTTATGAGTGCTGCAGGGGTTCCGTGGCATTTAAACGTAGTCCCACAGTGCCGTGTCGCGGTCCCTGCCCGGCTCCCTGCCCGCTCCCTACCACGGAAGGCTTATGCCGCGGCATGCCTCAGGGCGTGCAGGGCATTTTAGTCCCACGTGGGGAAGCATCAGTACCGCTTGCCTGTGGTATGCCCCAGCTGGCCACTGAGACCCAATGTAGCACCGCCACACATACGACCAGCAGATGTACATACCGTAACAGCCGTAACTCTGACACTGACTCCACACCCACAAGGAGCCCCAGGTGTCACAGTCTTGCAAAGGTAAGGTTTCCCAGGCTCCAAGGGTGCTAACAGCATAGAGTCCTGCCAACCTGAGCCCGGGGACACCTGCTGACGCCCTTCCCTGCTGCAGTCCCGGAGCTTCCCCAGCACGGAGGCAGTGCAAGCATGCGCAGTGGCAGAAGCCTGGTGGCAGCTGTGAAAGCAACAGCATGGCTGAAGAGAAGCCATGGGATTCTCCAGGGATCTCCCCAGGCAGAGAGGGCTCAGAAACGCTTCCCTTTGTGGCCCTGTACTGTGAGAGCCTGTGGGGAGGAGCCAAAACTGCTCCCCAGTGCTCCTGATTGGCTGAGGGTGGAGCAATGGGCATGGCCTGTATGCATATTAATGACCCACAACTGTTCATGGATTAGATGGTTCACAAGACCTCCCAGGAGACATGTTCCTCATGACTACAAAGGTATGTCTGTAGCCAGGGGATGACTCTGCAGCAGAGCACAAAGCCCATGTGATCAAGCAAGAAGGGCTGACACTGCTGGGCTGAGCCTCCAGGCAGTCCTACTACAGAAAGCTCTGCCTTGGCACATGACCATGTTGCCCAGGGCCTGACCATTCCCATCAACCTGGCATGATGCTGCTGTTCACCTGAGGCCAAATCCCTGGTGTCCAGCCTCTCTTACAGGCACAGGAAACACTTGACTTTGCTGCTAGGTAAGGCAAAGGACTTCTTTATCCCCAGTCTTCATCTTCCATCTCCATCTGGCCTACAAGTTATAGTCAAATTCAAGAGAAAGGCAATAGATTTTGTTGCCCCCTGAATATGCTCTACTCACCTGACTCCCAGCATTTCCTTTGTTTGATGCAAAATTGCACTTACAAAGCAAGAAGATGAAACTTTTAATGCTTCAGTGCTGAGGGGAATGCAGAATAAATGTACAGCAAAGTATTTTCAGTCCTTTTCCTTCAACATTCCTTTCTCTTTGTATAGTAAAAATAAGTTAGATACAAAGAGCTAATATTTTCCTACCCTGTAGAAAGAGTAATCTGTTCACCAAAACACATATTCATATCCCACCAAACCAGCACAGTGGACAAAAAGGATGATTTTTGCAGCAAACAATGACCCCGTTCTGCAATTAAAGAAAACAGAAAAAATACCTTGTCACCTTCAGCAAAACATCTAACTCATTGTAAATGACTATAAAAATGCAAATTTGACTCTTATAACTAGCTCTGTTGGGTTATCCACATCTGTATTTAATGGGAATAGTTTCAGCACAAAAACTAAAGGCATCTCCTTTCGTCGGGATATATCATCCTCAAAATTACATTCTTCGGCAGAAATACTTTTAAATTAAGAAAAGGAAAAACTAATTAAACATTTGTGTCATCATCTTTGAAATGAGACAACGAAGCATAATAAGCTGACCCACACATAGCTAGTGCCTGCTGTGGGTTACAAACACAGCTGCCTGAGAGTCCAGGAGGAGGAATAAGGAGCAGCAGATCCATTCCTCTCCTCATATACCAGGCTAAGTTTGGGTATCAAAACCATCAGCAGAAGCTGAAACCACTGCTCCACAAGAGCCTACATCTCAAATTTGGTTTGTCCCAACAAGGAAAAGACACCTTCACAGGCACCAAGTACTTTGGAAGGTCTTACCTTTAGGAGAAACTAGTAAGGGAAATAAAATGATTGAACGCCTGAAGATCAGGAAAGAAAATTGGCTAATCAATGAGAAAAACATCTACATACCTGCTGGACAGGAGCGCTGCTGCACTGGGAAAGCTCTGGGAGAAGAAAAAGTATCTTCCTGCTGGGTAAAGCAATGGCTCCATCTTGAGAAGATGTATGGGGAAGTATTCCAGTAAGTGACCAGTATGCTATAATCCTCAGGACAGGGAGGCTTCCTTCCCAAATGACACAAGGTGACCCAGGAAAAAACAGGGTAAAAGGATGGTAGGAACTTCCAGTTGCTTTTATCCACAGCCAACATCCTCCAGAGGGTTTAGTAGGTCCATATGTCCATGCATCCCATGATCCCAAAAATCCTTAGGAGCTACCAGAAGGACTGCATTGCCAGGCTCCTCCAAATGTTACTCCAGACCAGTGGGACACATGGGTTTGGGACCTTCAGAGAGAGGAAAGGGGCAGGCCATTACACGACAGCTCTTACATATTGGATGATGCAAACTCATATATTTGATTTATTTTTGCACAGAAGGATGTTTTGGGGTTTTTTTCTGATTTGTTGTTTTTTTTTTTAAATTTGCCTCATTTATTTAAATGAATGTCAGAGTGAACATAGGCACAACATGGGGCCACCACCTTCAGTTGTCTCACAGATGCCAGGTGATGTGAGAGGAGGACAACAAGCCAGGAACTGAAAAAAGTTCTCACCTAATTTATTTTTTTTTAATGAGACAGTTTTCTTCCCATCTCCTTTATTTCCACCTCTTCTAAAACTAATTATGTATTTTCTCTACCACAAAAGACAAGAATGGAGAGGTTTGTATAGCAGCAGGTCAGCAGGACCACCTGCCTTCCTGATTTCAGAAAAAAATGTCTATCCACCATCAGGAGAATCACACCATCAGGAATCTGCATCAAGGTCTGGCCCAATTAATCAGTGAGATCCTATCCTTGACAGAGCAGAAACACTCAGCTCTTGAGTACAACAACCCATTGTGATGTCCATTCAGGCAGAGCCACGCTTGCCACCTCTACCTTCGAAGAAAATAAACGCATGCCAGGAAAGTGACTCAAAATATCCACGGAATTAAGTTTAGGTCATAAAGGTTTTAGTACTTCATGTGTATAAACCCATCATAATCTAAGAGATTTGGGTTGGTCGCTTTTTCAGTTCTTTTAATCTGATCTTACTAATTGTGCTGGGAATAGAGCTGCTGGGAATTTTGTTTGTTATTTTAAAATATAAAAACTGTTGCATAAACACAGGCAAGTGCCAAGCCCAGAAATAATTCCCAGCAAGCACTGAAAGGAAACTCAAATGGTTCTTTGCTCAACATTGCTTTCTAGTTCATCTGTAAAAAAAACAAAAAAACAAAACAAAACAAAAAAACCCAAGATAAAAAAGCAAACAGCAGAAAGCAGCTGAGCCAAAGGGGGTTTTTTCACTATGTTTTAGCTGCAGCAGCACAAGAAGGTGATAACATTGTGTAATGTAACCAAGCAAAGGAGTAATGAAAGCGCAGGCAAATAGATCAAATAGCAGTGAGTTCAGGAAAAGGTGTGATAATAATTTGTTTTGTTAATTGTGTCAATAAAGTCCTATCTGTCCTCAAACAGCAGAAGCGTCATCAGATATTTAAAAGGAAAAAAACCAAGTGAATAATTAAATGTATAAAATCCCATAATTTTTTTCCCAGATGTTCCCTTTAAAGGGTTGATTACGAGAATCATGTGCTTATTTTAAATAAAATTGCACGACCTTTGATCATGTTTAAATCACCTCAAGTACAAAACCTACTTCAAATCAAAACTTCTTCCTCCCTAGAGAAAACAATCAAAGTTGCCTTCTCTGCAGGAAAGATGCAGCCTTATCACAACCCAAGCTAACCTAGCTCGTGGTGCCACCAATGGGACAACACCGTAGTCCATGAAAATCTGGTGTGTTTGCAACCTTTTTTGTTGTTACAAAACCCAGCATGCAAACTAGTACAACACAACTGCAAACCTTCAGACAAGCCCACAGATGGAGTTGCAGTTGAAGTTTACTAATTCATGGGGGGAAAAAATCTTGTCTTGTTCTTACTTCTAGTGTTTTTCCTGTTAGGGGTAGAGTTAGGAAATTAAATACAGTCATACCTCTGGGTGATCATACCATGGGTAGGTCATTAATATGCACATCCACCATGCCCACTGCTCTCCCCCTGGCCACTCCAGACTGCTGGGAAGTGTTTTCCACACCTCCTCACAGGCTCTCACAGCACAGGGGACCAAAGGGAACTGTTTCTGAACCCCCTCTACCTGGGCTTCTCTTCAGCCACACTTCTGCTTTCACCACCGCCAGGCCGCTGCCACCATGCATGCTTGCACTGCTACTGCGGTGGGGAAGCACTGGTGCCTATTAAATTTTGACTCCCAAGTGCAATGGCTCATTTAAAAAAAACATAGGATGACTTCTGTGCCTTTGTTTCCTTGTTTTAAGATATTTTTTCACTTCAGCATGTTTACTACAACCCAGCCATATGAGTTAAGTGCAGTAAGGGACTTGTTTAACTTCATGATCGCCGTAGTTAGCTCCAGCCTGGATTTTGTTATGGGCAAGAGTGCAATTGGGGCCATTCACATCTGCTGCTCCTGCCACCAGGCACTGTGGGCACCATTCTTGATAGTGTGTGCTGAGTTCAGAAGAAAAAAAAGCAAAATTTTAAGAAAATGTCATACAATTGAATATTTTAAGTACCTAATGTCACGTTGGACCATTTTCAAAGTAAAATGTAATAACCTTATTCTCCATCCACAGCAGCTGACAGATATACGTACTAAGAGCAAAAAACTTGAAAACGTATCCTAAGGAGGAGTGAGGAGAGACACTCTCCTGATAAATGGCAGACTTATACAGAAAAGACCAAAGAAACAAACTGAAACATAAATACTAAATACGTAGGTTTTTTATAGTATTCAAGACAGGAATGTTTCCCAAATTGGTAGTAATAGTACCAAGAAAATTTACTTTATTTCGTGCTATGAAAATCACCTCTAAAATGGAAGAGAGCATTCTATACATCCTCTTTTTGCAAAAGATACTTTACAATGAATTCAAGAGTGTCATTCTCAAGAGATACTGGATTGCCTCACCTGCAAAAATTGAAGGGTCACATGAAAACAAAGTCTATCAAGAATGAATATTTCAGCGCTGAACCACTTTCAGCTCAGGCAATTGCTACACTCCTTTTGAGATGAAATCAGGCTCCTTGGGCAGGTGGAACATTCACCTGACCGCACAGTGACAGTCCAAGAGTGTGGGATACTCAATAACTAACTTATTCAAGAAAGGCCAGTCTGACCTCAGTTCACAAACATAACTGGCACAGGATGAGTGTGAGGGGAAAATCAGACTTGCAGATCCAGTGAAGTGGATGCACTCATGCAAGGGATAGTACTTCATGACTCCTGCTCTCCCAGGACTGTGGATGCTGTTTTCAAAGCTGTTTTATAAAAATGATGGTTCCCAGGCTAAGCTTGTAGAGATAAATTGCGACCCTTCAAGTGGAGGAGGGAATGTATTTTTCTTTTTTGTTTATTTTATTTTGTTTATTTTATTTGCTTTTTTTTTAAATAGGGTCTCCATAACTTCAACAATCTCTATCAGCAACTTCACCTACCAAAAGAAATTCAAGACCTGTGCATCAAAATGAAAGGCAGGTTCCCACAGCTGGGTGAAGGAATGGCCCTTCTATCCCACTGTTTCCACCCAAGTGGGTACCATTTTACCTCCCATGCTGCCAGAAGGCTCAAAAAAGAGACTCTTTTCTCTGGTTCCTTATGAAGGCACATGGCAAACAATAGCTCTCCCACCATCCCTTATGTAGCTCCAAAGACCTGCAGGAGTTCTCACAGGTATGACATAGAGCTGCTGCTCCATTTCCAGAACCACTAAGCTGCATCCCAACATGCAGTCCAGTGCCAGGCTCCCTCACTGGGCACTGCTGTAATCCACAGGAAACTGGGAAACTTTGCCGTTAACTCACTTCGTGCCTTGGCCAAATTGACCCACAGCTCCCCAAGCCTGGCTTGGCCACCATGAACCATCCCAGCCTCCCAGAGCTGGGATGAAGCTTCTGCAGAAGCTGGCTGCTACTTTTTATTTATGAGTTTTAGTCTATAGCATTAGTTACTAGCTTAAAATAAAAGGAAAGAAAAATCACTACACCAGCTGCAAAAATAATCCTCCTGCTCATTCTTTATCTTAGACCTATTCTTTAAGACTTCAGGATCTAGCCTGTTACCATGCAGGCTAAAAACATGCTTTGTAGCCAAATAAATGCTGCAATTCTCACAAGACTACATTACTTCAGGAGCAAATGAGTTGTGCTAAAATTATAAAAGTAGCTAACAGAGAGATTAATTGGTTGCTATTAAAAAAAACCCAAACAAACAGCAAAAACCCACACCACAGAAGACACCAGCCTCTTACTTTTCAAAGATAAAATTAACCAACTCCAGGCATCTCATTCACAGTTGAGAATTGCTTGCATCAACCCCTCACCACCGAAGACTCCTGAAATCCCTCTATTAAAATGGATTTGCAATTCTCCCTGTTAAGCCATCCATGCTGCCTCTGTTTCAGCTCCAAAAAGGCAGAATTGAGATGATGGGGTTGACCCTCTGAAGGCACTAGTGCGACAAAAACTCGGCCAATGGCCCCAGTGCTGGTAAAGTTTGAACACTGCAGCACTGGAACAACACAGCTCCAGCTCCATGAATGACAAATTGATTAGCTGTTCAGTGCTGCCAAAAGTGGATATTCCTGAGTCCACTGCTCCTCTCTGAGTTTCTCAACCCTAGGGAAATGAGACACTGCTCTTACTGGGAGTATTTATCATGGGTAAGGCAAGAAGCAACTAGAGGGTAAAGGCAGAGAAGGAAAAAGAAATTTTCATGTGTTTAAATCATCCCTTGTA
This sequence comes from Pitta sordida, assembly GCA_013390025.1. NCBI lineage: Eukaryota > Metazoa > Chordata > Aves > Passeriformes > Pittidae > Pitta > Pitta sordida. The sequence goes on from WEKX01023836.1 coordinate 43,645, forward strand.
AGAGCGATGCATTTCCAGCTTAATATCTGGCTTCTTTAAAAGCTGTATCCTTGGTGGCTGCCTCCTCATGTAAGAATCAGACAGAAGCCCAGTGGTAATGACTTTCTCTGTGCACTGTCACACTTGGCTTGAGGTCCAAGAATTCCTGCAGAGCCTAGAAGAAGCCCCATGTGTTCCCGGGTTGGCACAAGGCTCCACAAAGGCAACTAAGGTGAAGATTTCAAAACAGCTCTAGGAATAGCAGCACAGAAACTTTTTGGCAGACTAGGCTCTGTCTTCTTATTACTTTTTTTAAAGCTCTTACTTGTTAAGGGCACATGTTCAATATTCTGTGAATAATAGCAGAATGTGTGTTTGCCATTAAACCAAAGCCCATGGAATAATCTTGACTCATTTCAACTGTCAAATCCAAATAAATGCCTGTCCTGCTGCTACAGGCAACTTTAATATGCAACTCAGTGAAGTCACTTGGGCACAAGCTCAGGACCTTCTTGAGGTGAAAGAAAATACTATTCTTAGAAAAGATTTTGTAACACTGTAGTACAAGGCTTCATCCAAACATAGATGTTGCATTGGTTTAACTAAAACAGCACAGAAAGGTTTTATTTATTACATCAAACAGTTACATTATAAAGTTACAGCTCATGACTCATTTTTCTGCTGATATCCAAGAGCAAATCCTTGTTCTGCTGATGCAAAGATTCCCATCAAGTACTGCACTCCAGTTCTACCTGCCCCATCCCATGTGTTTGTGAAGGGATGTTTTGCTCACTGTCTCATGCTCACACAGCACTCCCTATCAGGCAACAGTTTCAATTCTCCTAAATAAAACCAATTTAGTCCTACCAACTCTCTGTTCTCATCACTCTGCCTTCACCTCCATTCTTGGTGTTTTATTTTTTCAGCCACGTAAGGGGAAAAAAACCCAGAAACATAAGAAACAAGACCCCTAAAACCAATTCTGGCTCCTGTATAACCCTCTCCCTGTTTGCAAAATAATCATACAGCCCAGCAATTACAGGGAGTTGCAGGGAATTAGCTCTTTGCTCCTCATGCCTGGAGCTGCTTCCCACCAAAACTGTATCTCACACAAACAGGGCAGCAGTCAGGGTCCAGCTCAGCTGTATGGATGGATGACCTCCTCAGGATGGCATCCCCATTACGTACTTCGATGCCTGAATATGCTCACAAAACCAATTAACCTTCCTATAACCCAAAGAGGAGATTTCTAAATTTTTATTCTAAGAGTGACAATGTATTGCACCTCTTCTCACTCATTTATTGCCACCAATATTTTTATTTTAACAAAAATGTCCAGGCTCTTAAATGCTTAATGATCTGGTTTTCTGAAGAGCTTATATGCTGTGGGAAAAATAAGGCAAAAATAAGGAAAATGTTGTATTAGCATCTAAAGGCATCAAAAGAATTCCTAGCCATATACCACTTGCTGTCATGAATATAGTTAAACAGTGCATTTACGTACAAAGCTGGTGAGTCTCAGGAGAACTTAGTCATAGAATCACAGAATGCTATGGGCTGGAAGGTTCCTTTAAACGTCATCTAGTCCAATCTCCCTTCAACAAGCAAGTATTTCCTCAACTCCACCAGGTTGTTTAGAGTCCTATCCATCAATGTTTCCAGCCTTCTCTTTTGCAAGGATGATGCTGCCCTAGAGGGTGCAGCGTTCACTCTATCCACACACCCCATGGTTCAGCATTACTGTCCTCTCATATCTTTGCCACAGACCCATTACTGGAAGCACTATTGCTGCTCATCCATCCTAAGGCAGCAATGCAGGTGAGTGATCCTTGAGGCCCTCCAGAAAAAAGGGGGAAAAAAATCTACGGCAGAATGAAAAAATCTACATCTTAGCGACGTGATTCTAGGGCAGAATAAACATCAACTTGAGCTCACTGGATAGCGAGGGAAAACGTGAAGCCTGTACAACTGCTCCAGCTGCACTGATCACCCACTAATTCCACAGCTCCACTGGCTAAGACTAAGCTCAAGTCTCCACATGGCCTCTCAGAAGAAGGAAGGCCCACCAGCATGTCTACCAAACCCTTGTAGTCAGGGGTGTCTGCTACCTCCTGTGCAAACACCAACAGCAGATCTGTCACCACCCCCCTATGACTGCACATGATGGGAAGCTGCTCCCTGTGCACTAAGCTTCACACCTCTCCTTCCCAAGAGTTGCTTGCAGAATGGGAAGTCCATCATTCCTTAAGCATCTGACTTACCCTTGCCAGGAGCAAACAGTCTTGCTTCTGCCTCTCCATTAAATTCAATGAACTCAGGGTTTCTGTCTCATGATCATGATCTGCTCCAGGGACAGAAGATGTGTTTTCATGTAGATGCCCATCTTTCACCATAAAGGTTGAAGAGAGATTTTTGTGATTGATATTATCTTTCCTTAAGTGAAGCAACTCTAGCTCCAGTCTCTAAGTCCTCAGGGCTACCAGGCTGAAATATCTGAAATAACTTCTTTCTGAAGACTGCTCAACGAGACACCCTTTTTGCCAATCTGCTTCCTAGGCTGAAGTCAATTCTCCTGAGGATGATGCTGGAGTAGAAATCCATGCCCTTTCCAAACCCTTTTCTCCATTTACAGTTGGCCGTCTTCCTCTTCATGCCCCCCATATTGCAGCTTCACATCTTAGCGACGTGATTTTTCAGTGATAAAGGAGGCCTGTTTCGGGACTGCGCATGTGCGACCTGACACGCATGAATATTTGAAGTAGGCCGTCACGAATATGCAAATTTCCACCCCTGCAGCCGCCAGCACCAGGCCAGCTTGGGGCGTTGAGCCGAGGCGGGCCCCGTGCCATGGCAGCCGCAGCAGAGCCAAGCCAGGCACTCACCGCTCCCACAGTGGCTCGGCTCAAGCACCATCCGCCCTGCTTCCCTCGGCTCAGGGGAAGATTTACACACTCTCAGGTTAGACATGGTGTCTGAGACTCTCTCAGGGCACACATGGTGTCTGAGACCAGACACCACGTCTGCCCCGAGTATGGAGAGACCAGGTCTACCCACCCAGAGAGACACCAGGACAGTGTCACGGGCAGCTCCCTCCACCCATGTCCCCAGCTGAGCAGAAAAGGTTTTTTTCGTAGCGTGGGGTGGCCACAGGCACCCGGAACCACCGACACGAATACCGACACACAGCAGGGCAGTTCTGAAACAACGCCAGAGCGCCAGGGCGCTGTGTGATGGTGCAGGGCAAATTTGCATATTAATGAGCTGACGATCAACGCGGATGGAGGGCTTCGAGGAGGAGGGTCAAGATCTGCGGTATCGTGGTATAGGAGACCTGACTGTACTTCCATTTACTCCATTAGTCAACAAATGCTGAACTGGTACCCATGGTAGATAACCAGACTGTGGGATATATCTGGTAAAGGAAATCCCAAGGTTAAAGAAGAAAAGGAGGAAGGAGAGAGCTCTGAAACACATCAAGAATATCATAGGAAGCAGATAGAGAATATAATAAGAAGTGGCATATTAACAATTGAACTTTGTGATTCAGGGCAAAAAAACATCAATAGTAATTAAAATGAAATGTCATAGGAGGTTATATTTAATTCCCCCCCCGCCCTCAAGTAGATGACACCTCCTACCCACCTCTAACTCATCTGATACTGGCTATTTGGGAGTCAGGCTATCAGATTAGACACATTTACAGCTGATGCAACCCTGATGTAACACTGCAGTGTACAGCACTGCTGCTGCACCTGACACGGTGCTCACAGTCCCAACACTGCACAGTGATCCCAAGCACCAGGAGGTGGGTGGCAGCTGTGGCATGATGCAGCAAGGCTATAAAAAGCTGAGGACTCAGCCAGGAACCTGGCAGTCAACCTACTCCACCAGCATGCCGGCATCACCTTTCACCTACATCTGCTGAGCCACTCTCCTGATAAAAGATTACCTTGGAAAAACAAGCCCTGTTATGGCTCTTCACTTCAACAGGTCCTGGGATGAGAGTTAACTCCTTCTAGGACACAGCAAGCTAAGGGCAGAGTGGAACCTCATGCCCAAAGCTGTCCCCAGTAATAGTGGGGGATAGAACAGGCTGTCCCAGGGAAGGAGAGCAACTTCCCATCCCTGGTGGCTCCTGAAGTGCTCAGCCCCATCTATCCCTCCATGCCAAGCAGAAAGCAAAAACCTAGTACATAGTCTCAGGCAGAGGATGGATACTCCATTCTCAAAAAGGGACAGCGAGAAACAGCACCAGCATGTTGAAAACCCCAGTGCCTTTTCCAGCTCCAATTTCTTGGCTGTCCAGACTGGCAGCAAAACACAATACACTCAGGACCTGAGAGCCAGCAATAGAAATCTGGGAAATTTTGAGAGAAATCTTCAGAAATCATCAGCCTCAGAGGCAAGTACCAGAAGCCACTATCAAGAGGATGTTTAGAGATAAATTTGATGTTGGTTCCATCAAAATATTCTCACCACCTCCCATTGCTGGATCAGGCTATGCATTCCTGGTCATAACTAGGCTCCACTCTCTTCCACAGTCTCTCTAGGGCCCAGCTGGCTCCAGCTGATGTGCTCACTATAGCTCTGCCATTGAGCAGGATGGAATTCTGAGCTATCAGAAGTGCTGCATCTAGTCATTGAGATGTCAGAAAACCCAAGAAGAAATTATTTCAGCTGTTTATTTGCTACATTTTTGGTCTGCCTTTATGAGTTCACATTGATCATTAATAGCAATTTTTAACTTATTTATTTTGCTATCTATCTCTTTACAGTCCGTCTATGCCCCTGTGAAGTCATCCACACACTGTCATTATATGTACAGCGCTATACCAAAATAATGGTAGAAGGCTCTTGATTATACAAAACCACCAAGACTACTTTTTTTTTCCTAATGAGTAAACTGGTATATCAAAGAAAATGAGTTTCACACAATACAGAAACAAGGCTGTAACCATCAGACTGGCAGAAGAGTTGGGACTCCTTAAGAGAACTTCTTAAGGAAGAAAGTGGAAAGATCCTTGTAAATATAACCATTTTTCCCACCTTATAGGCAGCACAGATTAACAAAGCCAATAAAAATGACCTAGAAACCTAAACTGGAGTGCCCTGACCTTGATTTCAATCTTGAAATAACCTGGCTCAAGCTCAAGAATAATTTTTAATGTTTATTTCTAGAATGCATTGCCTTCAGACCTCCAGAGCAGTGTTAGATACCTTTTCCATTTTTAACATGAGGCTGAAAACACGACCTATGAAGTCACATTTATCATGAGAGTCTTGTCCATCATCGCTATCTCAGTAAGTACTTATCCAAGGAAAGTGTGTTCCTTCCAAAGCAGATGTGTGCTTTCCCACAACCTTCCACCAGGAAATGCATCATGTGGATAATCAGACATGCCTACATCAGCCTGCTCTTTCCACAGCTACACTAAAGATCTGGCCTTCAGCTGACAAAGCCCAGTTTAACTGGTAACTGTTGTTCTCACCAACACAAGCTAAATCTGTATAAGAACTCATTCGCTCAGGGCTACATTTCCTCACAGCTGCTGCTAACCTTGGTCCACCTGGGCACTCAAACGGGATGGAAAAAGCTCACTGCAAGCAAGAGCTAAGAATCTGTATCAACTCTGAGTACATTTTAACTTTATTTGAGGAAGCCTAACCACTCTCAGCCATGTTTGGAAACATGCACAGCTGCCACATGGTTCTCCGTGCAGTTCATGCATCAGCAGCACCACTAGTCAGGACCAAAAACCAAGGGAAATTGCTGATTTTCCTTGAACTGAAACAGTTCCATTGATAGTCATATGCACCAATGCACCCTAGCCCATATGAGGGCATCCTATCTTCCTGTCTTCCCGTGAATGCTCATGACAGTGTAAATCCATTTAAGACCACACACAGGACAGGGAAGGATGTTGGGATTCTGTTCTCTTCTGGCCCTAACATAGTAAAATGAAGTGGCACAAATAGCCCCATCTGTGGGACACTGGAAGATGAGAGACCCTATGATCTTCAACTGCCTTAACATCACCACTTCCTGCCACTCTCTCTTGTGTGACCCCCAAAAGGGACCTCTGTGAAATTGTCTTCTAAATCTAAGCCTCAAGCGTCCTCATGGATGAGCACAACCCAGAAGCTTGCAACAGTTTACTATACATTCTGCCAAGTGGTTCCATTGCACTAATGCAGTCCTTCTCATTAGGATGGCCTGAGGCACGTTAGCAGTAACACCTAAAGATCACAGTTCCGCATATCCAAAGGGACCAGGAATAACTCTGAAAAATTCAAACCCTCCAGACATCATGTGATGAGCCTCCCAGTGAAAGGGATGTTTTTTAAACACTATGTTTTTTAAACATAGTGACTCAAGAATCACCAAAGGGGATCAAACTCAACTACCACTCTTACTCAGCAGCCAATTTACCGATGTTCTTGAGAGTAAACCCATGCAGCTGGCAGGCATGAGAGGATGCTCCAATACCTAACACCAGCGTGCACAAATTACTTGCTATATTCTCCAGCTTAATTAAATCGAGAGTTTAAACTAATTCCTCAGCTGCAACTGGTAGCAGTGGAGAAGGTGGCACGGTTTCCCTTCTTGCAAAATCCACTTTAGGACAGTGGTGAGTGTCCATGCCTCTCACATGGGAGACCAGGGGTTTGATTCCTGCCAGGGAGGCAGTGGTGCTGTTTAAGAGTTGGACTCAATTATCTTAGTGGGTCCCTTCCAACTCAGAATATTCTGTGATTCTGTGATTCTTCCTGCCATGGTTGCCATGGCAGCCTCCAGGATGCAGGGCAGGCAGCTGACAGAGATGACAACATCTACCACACGGGTTGCATCACTGGGAGGCCACCTGCAATAATGCCCAGATGTTCACTGTACCACAAGGTCACTGCTTAGACCAGCTACCTACATCCACAGAGACATAGAGATATTTTTTCTTTTTTTCTTTTTTTTTTTTAACTCAGCTATCTTTCTTCTTGTACTTTTGCCCTACAAGATCTTTTTTGTATCTCACTTGGATATAACTTCATGTCTGGCAGTAGAGGAGGGTGCTTACTCCCTAGCCCAGGTGAGTCTAAGTGAGGACAGCTCAGGCATTTAATACTCACCGCTGCCTACTTCACTGTTCCTCCTACAGTACAGCACACAGCCACAAGAGCAACCTATTTCAGGTGACTTTAAAATGCTGAGTTACAATGCATTACCATACCTGAGCTGCCTCGTGTGGTGGTCTCCAAACCCCTTTTTCCCCAGACAAACTCCTGGAGAAACAAGTGCTTCAGCCACCCTGGCTGCCACCCTGGCTGAACCTGCTGCAAGTCAAAGCCCTGTGTATTATATCCGTATACAGTCATTCCCTGTTACTCACAGGCTGTTGGGTCTGGCCCTCTTCACGCGAGTCGTGGAATCCACAAAGATAGTGAACCCACTACGTATCAAGTACGCCACACCCGTAGCCACACCCCGTCCCCTAATAAGGTCTGGAAGATGGTCCTGAGTGCGGGGCTTGTTTCAGATGTCTGGCTGTGCTCTGCCGGGGTGGGGGCTGGCGCGGCGTGCGAGTGGGGAGTCCCAGCACGGCGCGGGAGTGGAGAGTCCTGGCACGGCGCGAGCGGCGGGGATGGGGGCCGAGCAGACTGGGGTCGCGGTATGTTCTGCGCACGCGCCAGGTCCCACAACTCGCTGGAAAATCAACAGGGAGTATGGGATCACGCAAATTATGGATCACGACTATGCGGAGGATCACTGTAGTTATATGGCATCCTGGCTTCAACTCCTCAGTCTGGTAGCTCAGGTACTGGCTCTACATTGCACCATGGTTCACTCATTGTTTCAAACAGCTGCATCAGAAATTCTGCTTTTTTTTGTTTTTTCCTGGCTTTTCCCTTTTATTTTCCCCCTTTCCTTCCATACACATGAAGCGTGGATAGCAAGGGCCTTGCCAGCATCTGCTCTGCACCAACGGTTCAATCCTAAAGACCAGCCAGGGTGATGGAGCTCAAACGACAGCCACCACAAGTACAACTGGAGAAATAAACCTCTTACAGAGATAAACCCATAATTTACAGCAGAGTAAAGCTTAGTGCAAACTGCACCACTGCAAAAACCTTCTCTGTCCCTCCACAGCAGAAGCTTGTGCTGACTTCACTGCATGATTAGCTGGAGCTGCAATAAATCCATGGTGCTGAGGAGGACCCCTTGGTGTTCACTACAGCCCCTATGAGGCCCATTTAGGAAGGGGCAAATAGTTCAAACAGAGAACTGAAGTCCCTAATGTCTGCAGAAAATTGGATTAAAAATTTAATTTTAGCAACAGAAAGTCAGCTATAAACAAAACCGTCACAGAATTACAACCGTATCTTCTTAGTCATCACTGACACAATTATGTATAATAAAAAAATAAATAAGCCATTACACTACATGTACTTTTATAACCTATATAAATTCACAATCATGAAAAATAAACAGTTGTCATTACTAGTCCTTCTAAGTACTGCACTTTTCCACTATGTCACCAAGCTTGAAGCTTAGAGCCAGAGCTAGGTGAAGGTTGGCTAAGGATGGTCCCACCAGAAATTTCACCTCTCTCTGCAGGTGAGTGCAGGTGAACTGGGGATATCAGTGTGGCAGTTTTAAGGGCAATGAGGCTCTGGAGATGACTGGAGAGCAAAGTACTTCTGGTAGGCCTAAATATGTCAAGCTGCACCAGTAATAGCATGATACCTTGCCTTCAAGATGCTATGTCCCACCTGGGATCTTACGTTCAAGAAAGACGTAGTTGAACAGAGGCTGACAGAGGATCAAGATGCCAGTAGCAGGAGGGGAATGACTAACTCTTAGATGAGAGGATAGAGGGAGCTGCCTGTATTGGACCTGCACAGCTCAAAGGGTATGAGACTCCTGTTTGCATAATGGAAAGTGGGATTTAAGCTAAAGGACAACACTGGCTAAGAACAAATGAGAATCAGCTACTTGTGAACGACTTCAGGCTGCAGAAAAGAAGTTCCCTGGCCAGCCCTGGATGTCTTCCAGTGGTCACAGGGCAGGCAGCCCAATCAGACTTGAGATGCAGCTTGATAATTTGTTAATGGGATTATATACTTTGGCTCTTTATGAGGGTAAGGAACAGACCTTTGTTATCCCAGCAGCATTACACACTCATGTGTTCCTCCTTTCATTAGCAAATATTTCCTAATTGTCTGCTGCTTACCCTCTACCACCTAGATGCCATAATTCTTACAAACATCCTCTCTGAGAGGAACATGTAACAGGATGCTTTGGAAACCCAGAGGTTTAAAAACCTACTGCAGAGAAAAGAAGTATTATTCAGTCCATTTTACAGGTGCAGCACCAAGGACAGGAGGAATCTGCTTCCACATCACAGGGAATCACTTCTCAGCAATGAACTATGAATCAAAAACATAAATTACACATGAAGCCTCAACAATCAGCAAGGACAAAACTCTGTACGCAGAGACTTGCAAATTCCCTGTTCTCACACCTAAAGGCGTATCAACTCCTTTTCACAGTCAAGAAATCAAAGCATCTCAAGTTTGCCGTGGCTTGATCCATACTTAAGATGTCTCAGGAGCCAGTAAAGTGATGAAAAATAAATTAAAATAAAGTTCAGAATACACCCACAGCCACAACCTCTGTAGTTCTGCTGAGGAAATGCAATTGACTTGAAGAGTACTATGGAGGCAATGGTGAAAGAAAAACAGAAAAAGCCCTTTTTTTACTGAAGAAAATTCCTTTTTTCCTGGGAGCTGTTTTGGGCTGCCCAGAAGAGCTGTATGCAGTGGCAGAGGAGTGGATAACATCACTTCCCATAGGTGACATCTGCATCACCCAAATGTGCATTGCCCTCCGAAATCCTGCTTCCTCTTTACCTACACAGAGGCTGCAAATACCATCAGGGAACTGAAAAATAACCTTAGAGAAGGGGAATAAAAAAACAAAACAATGTATAAACTACACATCTGGATGGTTTAAAGTGTGCAAAACCCAGGGGCAGTGAAGCTCAGATCCAGCACGAGGAACTCTGTGTTGCCAAACCTGGATGAGGATGCAACCAGCTATTCTCTGGGGAGGAACATTTATCCTACCACCAATAACTGTAATAATGAAAAACCGATTATGAACACTGTAAGGCACAAAACCCGGCATTACATCCCAGCAGAACACTTCGGCTTAGGAAGCTTGGTCTGTTTAGTCTGGAAATTTATCTGGGGATAAATGTAGATCTGGAGGAAG
>WEKX01023838.1:0-96013 GCA_013390025.1 Pitta sordida
CCAGGCCGCGCCCGCGTGCGGGCCGTGCCCTCACGGCCGGGGCCGAAGGGCAGCGCCGGCGGTGTCGCTGCTCACAGTGTTCGCTCCGGAGCTGGGGGGCGGCGAGACTCTCTGAACACAGGGCAGTCCTACAAACACGATGCTTTTCGTCACAGGTGCTTTAAAAACAGAGCCACGTAACCAGATAGGTCGGAAAAGACCTCTGAGATCATCGAGTCCTACCTATGACGAACACCACCGTGTCCCTTCGCGCCCCGTCCGATTTGTCCTGAAACACCTCCACGGTCGGTGACTCCACCACCCTCCTGGGCAGCCCATTCCAGTGTCTCATCACCTTTTCTGTGAAGAATTTCTTCCTCATGTGCAACCTAAATCTCCCCATGTACAGCTGAAGGCTGCGCCCTCTAGTCCTGTTTGCTGCCGGGGAGAAGAGGCATACATATGTATATATCTTATCTGTATTTCTTGTATCTATTTTTATATAATATATATGTACATAGATTTATTTTATCTATATCATGTATGTATTACATATATTGATGTATAAAACACACACATACGATAACATATCTAACTTATATATGTAAAATTGTGCCACCTGAATATCTAGAGTGAAATACAATGCAGGTACTTTACCTGTTTGCATACGCTGGTTTTAGTTACTGTTCAGGTGTATTTTAAAAGGCTGCCTTGGTTACAGGATAGTCAATGTTTTTTCTAAGTAGAAAAATGGGAGTAATGTTAGAGAGACTGGCAGTAACAGGAGGAAAATGTAAAGTTACTGTTCCTCCCAGGCACAAACATTCATTGTGGTGTAAAAGTAACAAAAAAGGGAGAGACAAATGGCAGACGATCCACAACATGAAAAAATGCCATCACCCAAAGAATCACAGAATATCCTGAGTTGAAAGAAACCCACACAAAGATGATCAAAGTCCATCTCCTGGCCCTGCACAGGACAGCCCCAAGAATCACACCATGACAGCTGCATAACTCGCAGGCTTCAAGTAATATAAGCTGGTGTTCTGTGTGTTATTGAAGCCAATACTGTTGGATACACCAGCGAAAATCTAAAACCTTTCAAATCTTACCCAACTGCCTAATGAGAATGGAAAATTTCACCCCCGAGGTGACAAGCATCAGTTAAACTGGATGTGGTTTTGGCTGCAGGGTATCAGTGACTCTTTCACAAGCAGGATGCAAACCAATGCCTTTCATCACTGCTGGACTGTAGTTTCACCCCTCGTTCATATCTCTTGGGCTGGTTACATGGATACATTAAAATTATGCAATTTTTTTTTTTTAAATACACTCCATGCCACTGTGGAAAGTAACGGGTTTAGGTTTGGGCATTCCCTATTTTATCGTGGAGACAGGCAGCCCCTGTGCCACCAGCCCTGCTGTGTCTAGCCTGGAGCTATTAACAGTAAGCAGCTGTGGATAATTCAGCCCTGTAGAACCGTGCACTTATTTGGCCACTGAATCCTTACTATCGGATTTCTCCTCCCTGAAATCAGCTGTGGTGAGACCGACAGATGAGATTAGCAAAAGATAGCAGGGAGAAGCCATGACATTGGCAGTTCTTCCCTTATTTCAGGCGTGCTCTGGAAATGGACCAAGACGCCCCTTTTTTCCAAGGATGCTTCTGTAGCACTGGGACCAAAAGCATGCAAGCATGTCACAGTCTGGATGTTTCAAAGTTACAAGTAGTATTTACCTACAGTTTCCACCTACAACATTAAAAGTAATTCAAGGTATTCAATTTCAGAAAGGTGGAAACATCATTAAAGATTCAAGTGTGTTATCGGTCTGGAAAGTAATATCAATAAAAATGAGATTGCAGGATTGCTAAATCATTGTAAATAATTTTATTAATAATTTAATAAATTCATTAAACTGTACCTTAAAATCTGAGAATCAGACTGTTTTGTTCTCTATCATCATCGTTAATGATGACCTTGTAGGTTAAATTACTTTTCTTAACAGCCAGTTTATCTTGAAGAGATACCTATGCAATGCTGCTGAAAACCAATGTGATTTCATGCATTCCAAGCTAAATTTGGAGGTAGTACTGGTGAAGTAAATAGAAGAATTTGTCTATATCTATATGATTTTTTCACCTATATTAAGACCCAACAAACCCTCTGCGTCTAAAATCTCTCTTCTGAAGTTCTCACCTGAATTTTCTGAAACTGAAGAAACACATAGTCATCCACTGGCTTGGGAGAAAACCCCCCTCATGGACAGACCGTGCAGAACTCATGTCTCTGTCTCATAGCACATCACATTAAGGAAATGTGTGTAATTCCAGGCTTTGGCACAAGCTGCCAGGAAAAATTAGAACATCAACATTTGAGCTATGGGCATGTATTTCTCAGGATGATGGGATGGCTTTATGTAGTACAGTTTTTGTAGCACTTGACATTGATTGTGGTAACAGATTGCTGTGACAAGACAAAAGCTACAGTTCAATGCTGTAAGAATTTTATTTTTGAAATGATAATATACATATTTTAAACTCTTCTCTAGGGGAAGATGTGGGCAATATTGGTTATGTTCTTTAAAAAAAAGACTACATTGTCACAAGGAATAGTTCATAAAACTAAGGATTTTGCATTTGAAAAGACTTTTTTTTGTTGAAACCATTTTTCCCATTTTAATTTCATTTTTATGTCCTGCAGACAAAGCAAGAGGTTTGCTTTTGCAAACATCAGAAGGGTCCTAAAAGCTATTTACATAAAAAGATTACCTTCTTTTCCTGTCTTGCTTACATGTAAGCACTAAAAGCTTCTTTAATATTTTGTCTACTGTATAGCTAAGATCTGTGGAAAACAGTTTACTGTTTAGTGTAAAGCACTTTACAAGAAAAATGGAAATTAATATGTATCTATTTACAAAGGTTGTATTTCTTTGAAATGAAATGAAAGACTTTGGTAAAAAAAGAGGCAATGAAATTTTGACAGGATTATTTTCTTCTGAAAAAATGAGCCTGTCAGATTAAAAAATGCTACAGGAAAAAAAAAATGTCGTCTTTCAGCATTCAGAACACTACTGTAAGAAGAAATACATCAGTGCTGTGACTCAGCTACATTTCTAATATAAAAGATTAAGCACAACAGGCATAAATGTAAGTACAGCAGAAGTGAATGCTTATGTTGTGATTAAACAGTCTCAGTGGCAATTGGAAAATATTCTTGTAGCACACCCTTTAAACACTGCCCCAAATAGAATGAAAACTCATAAAGCAAGGGGTTTTCAGAACATCAGACCGATGGAGCTGCTGTTATTCAGGCCTGGCCATCCAGTCATTGCTGTTTGTATTTTCTGTCAAGTATTTATTTAAGTTATACCCTGCAGAGGAGAGAAGGAGCTTCACTCCTTCCCTGCCGGCCCGTGCTGTCCCCATGGTCCCTAACTCCCCCAAATGGAGGGCAGAAATCAGCTACCCCAGAGGGCAGTCACTGTCTGCCTCGGAGGCTGTTGGTACAGGTTACTGGCATAGTATATAGTATTTGCAAAGCAAAAAATTCCACTTAGGCATGAAAAATTATATGCAAATGGAAGAATATTTAATGCTACTACTTGCCTAGGAGAGACTCTGGGTTTGTGAAGAAGCCTTAAAGCCAAGGTCCTGATTCATGTCAAGTTGGTCTCTACTAGCTAAAGCCACATTCTTTCCTTGAAACTCAGTAAACCAGAAATGTTTATAAATTTTTATAAAACTTACCACTTGGTCCATATGTGGTAAATTCTATGCAAGTCACACCTCGCACAAGCAAATGTGCTTTAGAAAAAACTGTGCTTGCTTTCTTCCAAAAAAACACTTTCTGGATAGTTCAAGCCTCTGGATTTTCAAAATCTGCAAATAGTGAGGCTCCTCTGCTTACTCTCACTGACTGTTGCTATTTTGGTTTTCTAATGAAATCAACGTTCTGGCAACTTGATCTGGAACATTTACAGGAGATAGATATGGTGTTCTAAGAAAACTGCCATGATGTTTCAATTGGGGAATTTCAATTATCTTTGTAATTAATTTAATACTGTCTAGAATGCATGAGAGTGGAAGATTGTACTACCTGTTCCAAAGGAAAAAAAAACAAACTATGACTTGATTACCCTGCAGTAATTGCTACATAATGAACTGTTACATAAAAACAGAGATGAGAACTTATTATAATCTGATGAATAATGTATCACACATGAAGCACTGTGAATAAACATTAAGCCATCAGTCTGAGAAAGGACAGCTGAAAGTTAAATGATGCATATTGTATTTGCTTGCTGAATGTAAGGAATTCCTCAGACATAATATTTCACTTTTACGTACTTTTACATTCAAAAGCATCTGAGGCAGCTCTCATTTTAGGTTTGTATTTAAAATATCTGATGTGTTAGTGGAGTCTTGCTATAGAACAGTACTCAAATAAACTTGTTATCATGAGTAAATTAACTCTTCATAGAAAACTAGACATTTGATTGATTTACTCAGTTTCCTCATTGGAAGACGTCATGAATTTAATAACACAGTTGTGTTTAAGCCAGTTCTAGTGATCATTAACACACTGTGAGCGTAGTCCTACTGTTGGCAAATAATATTTGTTTCATGTAACTGATTGTCTACTTCCACTCATATGATATTATTTCTGACAAGTGCTCACAGCTGTGGAATCTGTTGTGTAAGAAAAAGCAGCTCTTCAAAATCACTCTGAAATCACTTAGGATGCAAATACTCCTATCTGTGTTCTTACTGTGCTTCTGCTTTACACCACCTTTAATGTGGAAAGTAAAAACTCTTCTGCCTGAGCATGGAAAAATGATAGAGGTATTATATACCAGTAAAATATCTCTGTCCTTTGTAAAAATATCAGTCTTGATTACAAAACTACTTTTCGAAATACTGGAGGTTTACTAGTTGGATATCTTCAGTATAAACCAATTGATGCCTTCCTCATAATCAGCAAAAGTAAACATAAGAATTAAATCAAAGAAAGTCAGAATTAAGGGTTTTTTTAAATCCATCATTGTTTTTATAATAACATAAGAGGCACAGGAGATGCAGCTGACATGAGAATAAAGGGCAAAGTTCTGCCTCATGCTTGGTGTCACAGCATGCATTCTAGATTTGCACCGTGGAGGCACATAAAACACTTGTTCGGCATTTGCAGACATTGGCAGTTGTCTGGAAAACAGGCTGACCCATGTCAACACCAGCTAAACTGCAGATTTCCACCAAAAGCAGAAGGCTGTACCAAAGACGGAAGGAGCTGAGAAGTCTGGAAAGTAGTTCCTGACAAGAAGATGCAGGCAAGGCTGTCAGATCAGCAGGGGTTAAACATCAAGGTGTTTTTGGAGGCGTTTTTGGAGGCCAGACTTTTCTAATATAATCTGCTCCACTTGGAAAGGGATTATTTGTCAAAACAGACAGTTGGAATTCTTGTTCCTATAGCCAGGAATGAAGATAGCTGGATTGCTTATTAATCTAGTGCAGTGACTTGGGTGGGGCCTAAGATTTCATACAGGGAGGTAGGTCCCTGTGGTGTCACCTCTGTTTCTCTGGTAATGCCTGACCGGGAGCATCCAGAGGAAAAGAGGGAGCAGGGCTGTTTGCCTTTTGCGAGCAGAACTTGATGCCAAAGCAAGTTTTTATCCACTGCCCTTTTGGTAGATGCTGTAGTTTGAACCACCAACATCAGAGTCACTAGGGCAGACACTGGACAAACTGCTTCACTGTACTTGTAAAGCAAGTGTTAGAAAATGCCCCACAAAACTTAAAGCTTATTTTGTAGTACAGAGGAAAGAGAAAAGAGCAGGGTTCTACGGGGGACTCAAACAATCAAACCACAAGCAGAGATTTTCAGAGGTGTTCAGATTTCTCAAGCTTACACCGTGTAGTGAGTACCTTCTGCATTTTACAAGCCCAGACCAAAAAAATGAGCATTTGCCAGTGTAAAAACAGAATTCAAATTTCCCAAGACCCCTCCTGTATGATAACTCAATTGTTCCTCTGCTCCTCTTGTTCTTGTTTTCAGTATGGAAAAATTCACAGAATCACAGAATCGCAGAATATTATGAGTTGGAAGGGACCCACAAGGATCATCTAGTCCAACTCACCATCTAACACCCATACAGAGACCGAAAGCACATCCCAGGGCGGTAAGCACATCCCAGAGCGGTAAATTCATTCTTATGAGCCTTCCAAGTAGCAAACAATACCTGCTTTCAATGCAAAAAATAGTTGACTTTTATGCTGGACTGCTGCCATGCATGTAATTGAGCTCTTTAAAAGCAACAAGACAAGGGGAGTTAATCACTTTTACACTTGCAAACAGGAAACAAAATTCAAAAGAGGAAATTTAATGCAGGTGAGTATTCCTTAGGCTAATGGTCAACTTCTAGATCTCTTCATACTTCAGTTCCACAATGAAAAATCACTTCAAAATTCAGTGGATTATTTGGGCCTGATTCATATCTCAGCTATGATTACAATATAGTTTCTACCTGAATATAATATGGTTACTCTTGATTGATTTCACTGTAGCACATCAGAGGAGAGTTTAGCTTGGTGTATTTCTCTAACCCGATAAGCTGGTATGAAATGTTTGCCCTGGGTTATTTCAGTTGGAAGAAGGGAGATCAGAAAATCTGACTGTCTAAGGTGAACAGACAGACAAAAGGTATTGTGTTACTTCACTGCCACCCTTAAATGCCAATTCTAAGAGCAGGATGAAGCATTAGGGCAGAGGTGACACCTGCCTACATTACTTATCTGCATGTTCCAAGACTCAAAAGCTTTGGCACAGATCAATTTTTATTCCCATGGGCTCTATTAAGGAGAATGTGATGCAACTTTTCCCTGCCAAAACCAGAAAGAAAATACCATATAATTTATTTTTTTTACTTTAGAATCTTTTATCAGAATGTTTCCAACTACTGAAGCCAAAAAATGTAGTCATCCCATCTCCTGGGAATCAAAACTAAAAGGGAATAGACACCTAAGAGTCTCCTCAAGTCTCAAGAGAAAATGAACTCTTACTTGCGAAAACTCAGGGATAAGTAAAACCAGCAGTGGAATGACACCTGGAAATATGAACTCTAGCCCAAATCCTTCCTCCTAGATTAACAAGAAACAGGTAGTTATTCCAGTGTCACAAAACCTTTATTCCACACTCAGAAACCTTGCAGTAAATATGTTTTACTTTTAGCTATTTTGTGAGCTAATTTTTGGACAAAACCCAGAAAACCTTGTTTCTTCATGAAGAAAAACCTTCTCAAAAGACTTTTTCCAAGAAGCCCAAGAAGGAAGAAAAAAAGTTTACTTCCATTCAGCTAGTAGTTTAGGAAAGTATTTCCTGATTATCTGAGACGGGCTGTGTGGACCCAGGTAGGACAAACACCGAAGAAACATCAGAGTTCTCCAGATTCCTGGCCCCTTGAGTTATCCATATGTTTTTACACACTGTATGTGATCGTGGCAGGTCTTTGACTACCGAGGGCCTGTGGTACTGCCCGAGCTGATCATTAATCCCCCTCCTGACATGGGGAATTGGAGTTGCATTCTCTGCATCAATTTCTACTTATCGTGTTGTAATTCAGCAGCATTCAATGACATCAACTCTGTTTCTGTGTTTTGGAGGGAAGTGGTTTCTTTTGTTTGTCTGGGAGGGTTTTTCCCCACAATAGATACAAAAATCCTAATGATCAAGCCATTAAAAGCATTTAGGATGACACCCAGTAACTCAAGTGCTGAGAAATACCCTAGTGTACATTGCTCTGCTTCTTCCACTACAATTCATTCATCAGTTTTGGAGAAAAAAACAAGGAAGCAGGATGAGTTCTAAAATTCCAACCCATCACATAATCCACATTCAGGATTAAAACTTCAAGCCTTTACCTTTACTGGTGAAGAATTGTTCATTCTCCCTATGAGTGTAAGCAGAATTTTCCTGTCAGGCCTTAAAGGCAGAGAATTATCTATGACCTGTATTTTTAATTTTTTTTGTCTTCACCAAGAATTTTGTTGTACTGTTTTTTAGTATCTTTGCCATTCCACGTTTGTACTTTGAGCCAGCAGGCCCTCTTCAGCTGGCAGTGCATTGCAAAGTTCCTCATGCAATCAAAACATCTGGATCCTATTAATTCGTCTTGTAGGACAAGAGAAATTTGATGGGAAAAAATGGCGAGCAATCAGCTTTAATGGATGTTTGCTGGAACCTGCATTTGAACCTTCCATCAATATATTTCATTCACTGAGTGACTTTATGTATCTCTTTTGAAAATTAAATCGTTTCCATGTGTATCTCTTACTTGTTGCTTCTTATGTCAGGAGAAAAACCTGAAGGGCAGCAATTAAGCAGAAATGTATTTTTCTACTTCTGGACTTGGGGAAAATGATGTTTAGCTTTGCCTTCAAAATTTGCTTTTACCTTATGTAACTACTGAGTTGAATGACTATGAACTAAGGAACAGTATCAGGCAGGGAGGGATTCGGGACAATAATGTATGCTGAGGTGCCTGACATCACCCAGCTTGCAGAAGCCACTTTAAAAAGAAAACATTTGAAGGGATATATTGGACGAACCCATTTTCTCTTCATTTGGGAAAGACCATGTGCCATGTTTTCTTAAGCAGCACTGCTGTGATTTTATCTTTTGTTCCATTAAAATACCTTTATACTTATGTATGGGTTTGGGGTTTTTTACCCCCCACATAATTAACAAAAAAATTACCAAACAAATCAGCACTGAGAATTTTTTTCCATGCTGATTCTCCCATTTGACTAAAATCACATGCCACAATAAATTGGGTAGTTTATTAAATTGTTTACAGATGATACAGTCAGGATCTACTCGAAAGCTGTCCAAACAGGTATTTTTAGGGAACTAGCTTATGTTGATTTTAATGTGGAAAAAACAGATATGAAAAGAAAATGAAATGCAGAAAAAGGAGGAAATCTGACCATCTAGGTATTTACAGCAGTAAAATGCTGCCCATAAATTAGAGATCATGATATCCCCTTTCCCTCTGTCTCTTCCTCATTACTAAGGAATGGGTGGAAATGTTTGCATTTTTAAAGAATCCACAGACCTAGGGTAGCACTGCAGGAAACTGTAGGTGAAATAACAGCTTTGCTTTTATTGCTGGATCAAAGACAAACATACCTGCTTTTTCTTCTTACATTTGGAGAATGTCTTTTGAACTGAGCTACAGAAATACTTGATTTAAATTAGGTTTTAGATAAATTCACTTGTAGCAAAACTGCTCAGTATCATAAATTATTATTATTACAAGAAAATATATGGGCAAGTGGCAGCAGATTATTAAGAAGAAAATTAAGAAGTAGTCACCAAGACCACACAAAGCTTTAAAGGAATTCAAGGCTGAAATAGCTGACTATTAGTGAGATAAGAGAGTGCCGTTTTTTAAATTAAGTGTTCCAAGAGAGACTCAGAAAACAACAAGCCTGTCAGCCTAATATCTACACAAACCCAAGAGGTCGAAACTATAATATGGAACAGTGGACATCTGGATAAATATGACTTATCTGGGAAGAGTTAAAAAGGTTTTCATAGAAGGAAGTCCTGCCTCACAAACATAAGGCAGTTCTTTGAGAGGATCAAAAAACACGTGGATAAGGGTGATCTGATTGATCTTGGATTTACTAAAGGCTTTCAACAAATTCCTGGAGCAAAAGCTTTTAAAGAAAGTAAGCAGCCATACCATACCATGGCTTAGAAGTATAAGGTGATACACATTGGGGAAAAATAAAACATCAATTCACATATAAAACTGTGTGCTTTGAACTGACTAGGATCAGACAAGACTTTTGGAAGATAATTCCATGAACATATTAACCCAGCAGTGTCTGAAAAAGCAAAGTAGTGTTAACTATGCTGGGGTTAGCAACTAGATAGATGATATCATCATGATATTGTAAAAATCCCAAATTTGTCTGCTGTCTGAAGACTGTGTGGTGTTGCAGGCCCCCATCTCAAAAAAGGACATAGAACTATAAAGGCTGTAGAGAAAGGACATGAGGATAATGGAAGGTATGAGACAGCTTCTGTATAAAGCATAACTAATTATTCTGTTGTCTATTTGAAAAAAGGTGGTTGTGTAAGAGGTCTATAAAATAAGTGCCTGGGGATTGCTTGGTCACAGTTCCCTCTGATCCATGAAGCAGGGGACATCACATGAATTGGTAGGATCCAAATTCAAAGATGAAACAACATAGTTACGGATGACTTCCTCTGGTAAGTGCTAAGATCTCATCATAGACGATCAGATTTAAGCCAAAGCTTTCCTGTATTTGTGCACAGACAGATGTTGGGTGATGTCCACCATTTGTCATTTGCTGAGTTTACAAAGTTATTTTCATAACATAAAAGTTTTATTAGTTATTTCCTAGAATTGAATCTTTAGGTTTCAGTGAAACAATGGAGACAGTGGCAACGGTTAAGTGGCTGTGGTTGTCATTAGCTTTAAATATTTCAGTGTATTTTTAAAATTATCTCAGAATTTAAGCAATTTATTTAAGTTATAGAAACTACAGAGACCAAAAAGTTGTAAAACCCATGAATGACTCCACTATTATCTTGATTTCCAGTTTTTGACCAGCATTTAGAAATCCCAAAGGATGCAGAGAATGTACAACAAGATAGGGGTAGCATTAAAAAGCAAAATGTGCTGCAGCATAAGCATTTGAGAAATTCACACAGGCCAAATGGGAATTGTTAAGGCCTATGGAGTATTCTTTGTTAGCTTGAGACATAGGAAGTTTTGGGTCTCCCCATCATGGGAATAGTTTAATTACAGACTTAATTAACTCATCAATGCTTTTCTTACTGCAAGCCTAAACCATTGGCGTTATTTTGCCATGTCTTTGGCTGTTCTGTTATATGGTCACAGGAGATAGAAGCATCTATATCTAGTACAAATTCCTACCATATACGTGACCATCCAAGTGCAGTGGTGATTCTCTCCTTGATTTGTTTTCCGCAATAAGTACATGAAGAAGCTCAGAAACAGAGATAAGTTTTGATTATTCCTTTTTAACAAAGTGATAAAAGACAGCCTAATACAAACTTGCAACACCCTAAAGGTAATTAAACATATAAATTTAATGATAAATTTATAGTACTTTAAGGGCTCATAATTCTGTGATTAATTTTCCTAAAATAGATGTTTAATTTTTGTATTTAACGGAGTGTGAATAGGGCATTTCTTGCAGCTATATGTTTAAGAATTTTATTGTGATAAAAGTTCCTATAAAAACATGCTTAATTAGTCAAAAAGAGAATTTTTCCTAAAGCAAGATTCTGCCTAGGGAAAGACTAAAAATCTGTCTGCTATAGTAACATACCAACTTGCACAAGATAACAAGAAGCAGTTAGACACCATAAGCTGAGTTATTTTAAATTAGGTATCTGCTCTTAGAGGTTGTCTAGCAAATCCCCTTTAAAGCCATTCCCTTTCCAGGTATGGATTCTCTGATAGTGTTTACCTCAATTATTTAATTATATGGCAACCTGTGCTTGTTTTGCTTCTGCAGAGCTTTTAACCTGTAGTCAATAAAGCAAGACTCTTCCTCCCATTAAACCATGTTATTGAGAGTGACATTTTCCTCTGTTTGATCAGGGATCTTGTCTTACAGAATCACAGAATCACAGAATATTATGAGTTGGAAGGGACCCACAAGGATCATCTAGTCCAACTCACCACCTAACACCCGTACAGAGACCGAGAGCACATCCCAGAGCGTAACACCAACCTAGATCCCTCACAGTCTAGCAGGNCTCCACCCAGTCTTAGTGTCTCCAGAGGCCTGATGGAAGGCTCAAGCCTAAAAGCCTGTCTATTTTCCAGCCATAATATTTCAGTTTAACAGAAGATCCTGTCTCTACCTTGATCTTTTCTCTGTATCTTTCAAGAACAATACTGCAGTGTAAGGAAGCACCACGAGGGCTTAGAACCAACCAAATCAACTTCTCACTGAATCTTTTTAATTTTTTGTGCTTATAGTAAGGCTCCCCTTCAATGCCACAAGGCAAATCATCCCCTGATGGCATCCATAGAGAGATCTGATACCTCATTGCACTAATCCTCTTCCCGTTTCTCGTAGGAAAGGCAACATGCTGCATAAGAACAGGTATGGTATTATTAGGGTCCAATGATGATTGCTAATAAGATCATTGCTAAATAGCAGTGCATGCTAAACTACACTGAGGTTACAGAGAAATAGAATAGAAGCAGTTTCATGACAGAGAGATTATAAAACTTTTCTCCATTTTTGGTTTTTGTTCTTGTTTTTTCCCACACCTGCAGTGCTGCAGAAAGTGCTTGAAGGGTAGAGATGAAGCTCCTAAACCCAGATCAGTCTGAGTGTATCAGTCATCCCGAGGATGTACATGATGTTTCACCTGAGATTCTTCTTTCTTTCTTTGAAGTAAGACTCCAAGAAACCGATAAATTTGTACAAACTGTCTGGCACCATTTACCAAAGCAATCTCATTTCCTAAACTGCCGTTGTTTTGATTTGGTTGTCACCTATTGAAATGCCCGTTTCTTCGTCTCACGGCCGAGTCTCTTTGTGTGCACATCCTCGACGTTTCTGACTTGACTTTGAAGGTGGGCTGAGCGCCACGATGTGACGCCAGAGTGGGCTGTGCCCGCGGGCCGAGGGAGCTGCTCCGCTCTCCTGAATGAGCGCATCTGCTCCTGCAGTTCCCGGCAGCAGCAGCACTGTGGTGCTCTGGGGCTCTGCTCTGCCTGCCAGACGAAATCTCCAGCTCGCTGAACATCTGCGAGACAACTTTCTCATGTTCTCCTGCTTGTGAATGCTGCCTAACTGCACCGGGAACATGGGCACGGGGGATTATCTCTGCATTGCTATGAGCGGAGGGGCGCCGTGGGGCTTTAGACTGCAAGGTGGCAAGGAGCAAAAGCAGCCTTTGCAAATCGCCAAGGTAGGATCACAAGAGAGAGAGAGAGAGAGAGAGAGAAAGAGATGTTATCCGTGTGTTGCAAACACGAGTGAGGAGAACAGTTTGCTGAAATGCTAATTAAATCCTGCTTCCAGGGAAATGGTTGGGGTGGCTCATGTTGTGATGCTGGTTTGGATTCGCTCGTGTGTTTCGCAGAGATTCTACAGGTGCTGAGGATGTTGGTTTCAATAAAAAGAAATGATTAATTTTTGGTAGCTTGCAAGCATGTATTGTAAACATTCTCTTAAACATTAAAGGTTCAACTTGTGACATGGTTGTACATACATGTCTGTCAGCTCCTGCTTGGTTCTCTGTCTGCAGTGTCTTGAGTGCGCTCGGCACATCTCAAAACTCAATCTCATATTAGGAAATGCTGTTTCAGTCATCTATTTATGATAGTTTTTCTACTCTAGTCATAGAATAAATACAGCTTTGTCATGAGAAAATGTTCTTACTATTTTTGGAATCCTGGAAAGCATTACACTGGTTTTGGAAAGTTATCCAGTCTTAGAAACAGCTTTAATAGATGCCAAACATCCCCTCTTATATTTCATGAGCAACACTGAAAACTACTGGACACTTCATAAATTATCTGCATGTATGGAAGGAGGGCAAAACCAGGAGTAGTAATCCAGAAGGAATTAAAAATAAGAACTGGTAGCCCCAAGTTGCAAAAACTAATAGTTCAAAAGTACTTTTTTAAAAAAATCAGTGCCCAGTCCAGTGCAACAGCTTTTCCACTGGTGCAACAACGAAGGTTTGTCATGGTTATTAAGGCTTATGTAACTGTATGGAGCTGCATTCTGTTTTCCTAGACAAGAGGGACAAATTTTGTCCAGAGCTCTGAGGTCAGCAAAATACCAGTGGCTGAAATGACACTGGGACTGATCATCACACAATGAGCTCTGCCTTGTTCAATTGAGAGAGTTTAAAATGCGTCTTATCTCCTTTGAGTATTTTAGTAATGCAGTACATCAAGTGTTAAGTTTTTTGTGCTTTCATGTAGTATTTTAGATTAACAGCTTTGGATTTAAGCTGTAACTTTCTTAAGATGTCAATATATTTTTTAATTGGTTAACTTTAATTTGGTGGATCAATTGACTTTTTCACAGAAGTAGAAGCAGTAAATTTACCTCATTTTATAAGAGAAGGTACTTTTAGTTCTTCTGTCAAGAAAACATCATATTTCACTATTCTTTTCAATGATCTCCATCCCATAATATTAGCCATATTCAGTAACATCACTATGATTTATTGAGGTTATTGAATAATTTTTCTCATTGCTCTTGAGGTTTTTTTCTATTTTGCAAAACTTGAATATGTTGAATTTCCTCCCCCCTTCCCAATGGGGAACTGTTGCACTGCAAGTTAGGCGGTAAGAGATGGCAGTGGACTCCTGCCATCTAGTGAGAACTTTAAAAGTTGTAACAGCAAAAGGCAAGTGGCCCTGATTACATAAAAGCAACAGGAAAAAGCAGAGCTGTTCGGACAGCTGGGAAGGCTGCAGGGAGGTGGCTCACCCTCGTTGCTGGTACAGCCAGAGCAGAGGGAAGTGCACTCGGGCTCTGGTGATGAGCAGGGGAGTGATTGTGGTGCAGAACCAAAGGAGAGCGGTGTGAAACGGAGAGAAATGAGATAATGCATGGAAATGTGGCAGGATACAAAGATCCCAAATTCACATGTATCTACTCTTTGATAAAGGAAACATATTGCTGTTAAAGCTAATGGGATAAGTCACTGCAGTTTACTGCCAGTATCAGCTTTTACCAGTTTGTTTGATGCCTTTTAATAGTTTTATTACATTTACGAAGAATATGTAAACCATCTCCCCTGTTGTGTGCAGCCTAGCTCTTAAAGCATACATGCAAGTAGCATTCCCACTAAAATCCATGAGTTTTGCTTGTAGTATAATCTTCCATTACCATACCAAGTGTAAATGGAGAGATAGAGACAAACCTTTTATCAAGAGACATCTTGGTAATTTTTCTCACCAGCATGTGAAATAGGCAATCTTCATCACCTAATACTTTTACAACCACTAAATTAGATTAAAGACTTCTCAGTAATTTGTTAGATGTAAGATTGCAACAAATGGATTTTTTTTTTAAGTATCAGAAATCTTCATTCTGCTTGTATGTTTTTAACCCTTATTCAAAACATGAATTTTGAAAACATTTGACTCATCTTCTGTAGAGGCACACAGTGTTTAGCACCCCTCCTTCTCTGGACCCTGGCTCCATACAACAACTTACTTTGGGATTTCCACCGCTGTTGTAAAGGCTTCCAAAAATTTAGTTTCAGTTAAAAAGAATTTGCGTATTCTATCTAGTGGCCCCATCTACTAATCTAAGGGCTTTAAAAGAAATTATTTTAAATGCTGTGTCAAGAGGCATACTGCGCTAAGAAGGATATCTAATAATAAATCTATGTTATTTAAAAAAAAATATTATCAGGAATATAAAGCTAAGGAAAATAGTAGTTGTAAACTGGCTTTACATTCACTTACCAAGGCACTAAACTGTGTCAGTATTGTGCTTTCCCAAACCAGGAGATGGCTGGAAATCTCAGTGCAACAGTGACCCTAGAAGGATAAGAATTCAAGATATATAAAAGCAAAGTAACATATGATGTCCATTCTGTTTCCACCATAAGGAATATGAATTTTTTTTATTAATATCATAGTGGGGGGTTTTCTTGAAAATTTCTTCTCAGATTTTAAAATACATATACTAAAATACATAAAATAAAATACATATTAAAACTTTGTACAAATCCCAAAAAGTCATGTGAATTTTTTACTAATACTTAGTAATACTGACTCTGCTAGAAATAAAAAAATTATATCCTTTAAGAAGCGTATCTTTTGCAACAGTAATTTATAAAGTTGTCCTATAAAAGATTTAGATTCATAATTCAATTGTGATGTGACTTCATAAAATGATCTGTTTGCAATAGAGATACATTATTCCCAGCATTATTTGCTACCTACACCAAACAGCAATTTGATGAACTCAATGTTTGGGAACTTCACCAAATAGTCCCCGTATTCAAAGGCAGTAAGTTGCATGACTCAGACCTCTAGGCACTCACTTCAAAGGAAATTCAGTCCTTTTATTCTGATCAGTATCCCAAAAGTAAAAGTGAGCAGATGCTTACAAGGAGACTGCTGCTCCTGCACAAATAGTGGTTTCACCTCTGGCTCAGTAATGACATGTGGCAGCCTGGTCATTTTAGGCTTGTGCCCTTGTCCATCAAAATGCTCAAATTTCAATTCAAGTCTCAGTTTCATCATTTGGATTCATTGGAACTTGAAACTGAAAGTGAAACTCGAAGACTTGGGAACAACCTGAACTAACAACGTAAAAAGTGAAGTCTGAATACGATTACTTGATGCCGGAGTTAAAACAGAATTGGGTTCTACTGTGGTAGTTTGAATTTTTCTCTGCATTTGTCCAAAATATTAATATATGCAGAACAACCCCAAGAGGTTTTCATGAAGTTGACCTTTACATTTTGTCCAGTAGGAAAAAAATAAAGGGTGAGACATGGCAGTACAGTTAGGAATCCTAAGGAAGGCAAGCATGTCACCATCACATACATGAAAGGGAGCTCAGCACAGAGTTGGCTCATGAACAAAGGACATCAAAAGGTTAAAGAAAAGTTTTCAAGTTCTTATCACACTTCCAGGCAGGTAACTTGGTCGGTACAAGTGGGATCTTCCTCTATACTACCGTGTTTGAAATACAGGTGCTGTGTAAAGGTTAATTACCCTGCTGATAGTGCCCTGTTTTTATCGATTGACATTTCAAACAGGATTCGAACACAGCTTTATCCAATAGCACTCAACAGAGCAAGCCATGCTTAAAACATGCTGGTTGAAATCTGGCAGCAAAGGAGGGGAGTTTAAAGTCAACCTACACGATTTTAAACACAACTTGCCTTACTTGGCCTGTATTTCGAACTGTTTGTTTAAATTTGCTGGCTAAGACATTTCCAAACATAGTTTGTTTTTGCAGCCCAGACAGACTCTTACTCTCAAATTCACCCTTCAGACCATCTGACATAGCCGGTATTTGCTGGTATTCAGAAAACCCTGTGAGGCATATTTACATATTCTTTCACACAAGGAGTTATGTATGTGGAAAACTGGGAGTTTATCTATCTTTTCTGGAGAGGATTTTGACTGTTACAAGCCTTGACCCAATTCACTAACCAAAAGATTTTTGCATGTGTTTAGATGATGTAGTTTGGCTTCTATTTGGGTAAATTACAAAACTTCCATTGACAGATTGGGAAGAAACTGGGCTTTATGTAGGTTAGGTTAATTTATTCTGCAAAACAAAGGAACAATAAATAATTCCGTTCCTGAAAAATCTGCCATTGTTAGTTAGAAAAACAATGAGAGGGGAAAAAAAATTATACACCTTAACCACCAAAGGTTTCCATTGTAAAGGTTAGGGCTCTGCATTCCCTAGTTTCAAACTTTTGCATTCCAGCTATTGTGCCAGTGGAAATGTTTAGCACTGGAGTTCCATCCAGTTGTTTAAAAACTGCAGGCTGAACTAGGACATGAGTGTATACCCTGTTTTGGATATACAAGACTAGACCCCAAGCTGGTTTTGGCGCACTTCCCACAGTATTTAGGCAAATAGAAGCATGTTTTGGATACATGGTATTATTCAGTTGTGCTCATTTCCAATAGATGCTTTTCCAACTCTCACGCCAGGAGAGTTTTCAATGGAATACAATGAACACCACAATTCACACTGATTTAAACTAAACAAACTAAAAACGCCCAGACACTGTATTCCTACTAAATTAGATTAGTTGCTTTGTATAGAGCTTTGCTTGATTTTTTTGTTTCTTTGCTGGAAAAATTTAAAATAGACTGCAAAACATTATGACATTTCTGTATTTTCTGCCATTGCATTCTTATGGTGAATGTGAATGTAATAGTAGGACTTTTGGCCGAGTTCATACTAAAATATCACAACAGGAAATGTTGTTTACAAAGTCCTTTAGGATTGTGCCAGATTGCTTGGGAGGACAGAGCTAGCAATTTATGCATATCATGGAAGAGCTTTCCTCCAAATACAGAACCCACTGTTCCTCCTATTTACAGAAGAAATATTTAGAGCAGAAATTATTTCAAGGGACCATATTTCATGAGATAAACACTTAGCACTCTATAAAATGTGCAGAGATATCTTCAACTTTAAGAGAAATAATTCTGTGCATGGAATTAGCTATGGACAAAAATGATAACATTTAGATTGCAACCAGCACTCATAAGCACTGTTCATTGGCTGAAACAAAACTGGCAGTAAAAAATCCCACTGGATATCAGATTGAAGGTTTTAAATTTCAGACCTAATGTACACAAGTTACACAGTGGATTTCTTTTTCCTTTTCTGTAATTTTTCCCATCTGTCCCATTTCATTAGAATCTGTAGCCCAGAGTCAGTGGGAATGTTGGGATGAGACTAATGCACATTTAGACCGAAACACTTCAGCATGCACCAGAATCAAAGTGCTATTTTTTGGTTACTTGCCAGTACAACCTGGTGTTGAGCATGATGCCAAAAATCTTCAAAACACCTCAGCACCTTGCTCTCAGCAGGGCGCTAAGAACAGTGCAGGAGTGGCTGCTTTATTTATTGCTTATGTGGAAGGTAAATTATAACAAAAGCCTGGTAGGCAATGGGCTCTCTGTCATGTGCTGCAGTCCTCCTGCACAGGACCTACTCTTCCCCTCTTGCTAAGCAGGGAAACACTGTCTGCAAGCCATCTTTCTACTTTATTGAAATATATTTTGAATCCTTTAAGTCTCCTTCTTTGTTAGATATCTCCTTCCTACATCTGGGACTGGGTGCTGAATGTACGGATAACATTTTGCTTCAAAAGAGTTATGTCATCCTGGACTGCATAGCTGGGGAATCATTATTTTATAAACTTGCCTTTTTGTAAGTGTATTTTAGAAATATGTTGCCATTTAGGAAGCTGGAGGCTTTGGGTTTTGTAAGCATATTTTATATTACAATTCATTAGCAGATGAGCTGGTGATGAGTCAAAACTACACAGAAAGTAGATACGCAGTGGTGTTGTGTACTGCTGGTTTCAGGTGATGTGTTCTCTATAGCACAAACACGTCATGTACGGCATAAATTCCTGTGATACTGAATTTCAGGAAAGTTTCTAAGAGAAAGAAATGCAAGACATCACATGTCCATTGTGGCACTTTGCAGTAACAGGGGAAAAAAGCTAACAGAATGACAGGGGAAGATAACTTTGTAAGATCAAATGTGCCCTTCCTAGAATTCTGTGCCAAATACAGGAGTATCAGGAAATGCTTGTTGTCTGAAGGCAAAGGTGGCAAAGCTGAATCTTTGTGGTAAAAATCCAACAGTTTTAAAACTAACAAAGCCTTAACAAAGGAGTTACATTTTTTCCCATGAATTCATTGGGAGCTTTGTCATTGACTTCAAAGAGCAAAGGATTGAGCCTTAGTATGTATAATATAGTGCAGTTATTTAATTAGAAGCAGATACCATGAATAAAAATCCTCACTCGGAAGAGTGGAGCAGATTTTGCTAAGGATCTACTTACTACAGGTTTCTGTGTCTAGCAGAAGTCATTGCCTTTGAAGGGACAAAAAACCTTTAGACTTTGAGGTGTCCCAAAACCATTGTTAAATAATGTAACTTATTTTCAAGTTTTCTGCTGATGCTACATTGCACTTCCAAGCTGTCATGGAAGTTTTTGTGAGGACAAAGGTACTCACTTGAGCTGAAGACATTTCATTCTGCTTATTTACAAGAGAGAGAAATGGTTACTAATATAGTAGGTAGTTGGCTTGCCTAGTAGGTACTTACTAACTGGGTACTTACTAGAGACGAAAGGCCATTTGTTAAAGGACTGACAATGTATCAGTGGAAGCTAAGGTGAAAATTTAGACTGCGGACACATCTATCAGCTGCATTGAAGGGACTGCTTGTAACTGCTCTCTTGCTTTCTTCAACTGTGCAAACAGACAGGCTTGTGTTGGTTGAATGATATTTATTTAGATAGCAGCTTTGCTAACTCACCGAAATTTGCCTGAGAGCTCAGGCAATAATCATAGGAGCAGTTTATCTGTAAGAGTTAAGTGTAGAAACCTTCCTGTTAGGAGAGGGAAGAGGAAAAGGGGAGGAATGCCCAGCAGCTGTGGCTGACAGCCTTTTCAGCAGGCACAGCTGTGGCTGGACAGAGCTGGACAGAAACTCCTGCTGTTGGGACACCTGTCTTGGAGATGCATCTTGAACAGTTTAACTGGCATCTCCTTGGAAACGCTCCAAGGGTCCTGCAAAAACATGTTTTTCTTCCTGAAGAACAGCATCTACATGGAGAACTGTGCCGTGGTAGTTGTAATGGTTGTCTATACCTGTATGATATCAGGTGTTTCCAAGATGTACTGCAATCAAAGGGAGCCATGTCATGAGTTCAATTAGCTTTCCTCAGCTACCACCACTGAAGAGATCATATCTATCTCTCTCTAAATCCTTGTCATGTCCACCAGGAATTCTTGCTCTGCTTTCTCTTATCATTCTCTCTGTAGGACTTCTATTTAAATACACAAATACAGCTACTTGATGTTTCAGTGAATTAACTGAAAATTGCAGGTGAAAAACACCTCGGACTTCAAACTTTGTTACCTGGTTAGAACAGTGCCTGTGACTTACAGTGGCCTTCTTTTGGATTGAAAGAAATGAAGGAAACTTTGTGCTTTGCATGGACTCTCCATACAGAAACCTCTGAACTCACACTAGAGCTAAACAGATGTGGCTGGAATAGAGTGATCAGCATTTTGTTCCACAAATTATATTTTCCTATTTTGCAGAGATCACTTCAAAGACCCGCTGGCATAAGCCACTGAGCTAATTACCGAGGGTACATATGGAAATAATCTGAACGGGATAAATAGCTTTCTATATTAGCATATATTCGTAATGATCCTTCTGCACACTGACATAAGATTTGAAGAATGGATAGTGCAAGACTCGCTTGTAAAATTCTTCAAATTAGGAAAAAAAACTTTTAAGCATGGATTTTTTAAAGCAAATTCTAACATATGATACTATTTAATACCTTAGATCCTTAAGAGGAGCTGATCTCTGACATCCTTCACTGAAAAAAAAAGATACCTAGGAAATTAGAAGGGTTTTGCCTAAATTCTTAGTCAGTGTATATTATGTATATCATGCTGATCAATATAAATTGTCCATTCACATGGAAATCCAATCCCTTTGTAAGCGAATTAGCAGTGAGCCTTTCTGTCACCATTTCGTGATCCTGACATTATTGATTATTACTAGATGATGCTCTTATTCACAGTCCCAAAAATCCCAGGTAAGTGAAGGTAAAGACAATTACACCTTGGAGAAATTTTGGTGACCAGGTTTAATGTTTTCTCACTCAAGCTGCAAAGTGTCGCTCACCTCCAGAACACATAATTTCAGACTGTAGAATTAATATTTTCTAGATAAATTTGTATCTAAAACAAGTCAAGAATCACAGAATACCAATCAAAATCACAACAACAAATTAGAAATTCCAAATTTTCCTTTCACTTCTACTTATGGTTCCCTGCATGCAAATAGAATGTAATCCCCTTAAGGAGGACTCCATAAATTTGTACTACAGTTTGATTTGTGGTTTCACAACACTACAGTTAGAACACATTTGGATGCTAAAAAAACCCCCTTAACTAAAAAGGAACATTTCAGAAGGCCTTACGAAAGAAGCAGTTGTAATCCTTTACAGAGAAAACAATAAAATATTTCTGCACCTATTTGACAACTGTATAATGAACATTACACACAACTATTGAATACATGTAGTGAAATAATCATTACAGAAGTATAAAAAAAAAAAGTTACATCAGATCTGAGTTTCCTCCAACCCAGTCTGAGAATGGCCAGAGCAGACAGGGCTGGGAACCCTCCCAGGTCTTGTATCCTATTTAAACCAAGTTTTGAGCTATATTAAAATGGCGGTTTTAATAAATTCCTCATTATCTTGCTTTTCCTTTGTGTGCCCTCACTTTCAGTCATGACTTCAGCCTGTAACACTAGATCTCCTGAGCCCAAGTTATTTTATTAATTTGATGAAGAATAGACTCCCATGAAGTACACCAAATCCAAGAATGCATCCTTGAACAGCTACAGTGTTGGAAATCTACCTGAGTTTTGCAGCTTGAGCCCATTTTCACTCACATGGTTTGAAAATAACAGACAAGTGCAGGTGTGATCCAACTAAATTTTCCATGATTGAATCTTCATTTGAAAGACCCTGACTGAGCTCCTAAACCTGCCACATTTGTAAGTCATTTTTCAGTCCACCAGGATAATGCTACCAAAGTGTTTCTGATTTCATGGCAAAATTTGTGACTCCAAAAAGGGTTTGGCTTTAAACCCTCTTGTCATTCTAGTTTCAGTTTTCTTCCTCTATGTTTACAGGAACAGTGAAAACCAATCCAGTGAATCTAACTGTAGTGAGAGGACCATGAATGCCTCTTTTTCTACACTGGCAAGAACGGTACAAAGGCTACAATAATTAAGCCTGAGGAGGTACTTATCCTTGTGGCTTGTCATTTTTTTCAGAGTTACTCTATGAACAAATAGAGCACTGAAATGCATGGCCTGAGAACAATGGTGCCCAGCCCTGTACCAGCCTTCTGGGTCACTCTCTTGTTGTTTGCTTCCAGGCTTGATTTGCATAAGAGGCCTGGAAAAGTTGCAGAGACTGGGAATTAGCACAAATTGATACAGGGTGCTAATTGACTTAAGCAAAAACTAAAGACTGGCCTGCTCAAATCAGGCTTGAATTCAGGCCCCTGGATTCCTGCATCATTCAGGGCAGAAGAATTAAACCCTGGCATGGTTCATCAGCTGCTGGGCCCTGGGATAGAGGCAGAAATGGGATCATGTTTTAGCACAGTCAGCTAAAACTGAAAAGGGTGGGAAGGAATCTTTCCTTTTACAAAAAATATGTACTTTCCTTTCAGGTATTCTAGGCAACAGCACGGCAATCCAGCTCACCTAAAATGGGAGCCAAACTAAATCTTTGCCCAAAATATTTTACTGCTCTAGACCCAATTTTTTTTTTAAGTTGGAAAATACTCATTATTCCATGTTTCTGTGCAAATGTGTTCCACTAAGAACAAGGAACACTATTTATTTCAGTGACTGGATGAAACGTCCTGGGTGCAGACACAGTGAAAGCCACCGCTGGAGGAGTTACCTACTGCCTCAGCCCTACACAGAACCTCTGTCTTTTCTGATATCCAGATAAAAAGCTTCCTCCAACAGGTTTCCATCAGATCATTGTAAGGAGAAATTCTTTGCTGTGAAGTCCTCTCTTCATTTATGGTTCCACAGTACTACAGAAAGCAGTGTTCCTCCACAGGGATTCATATACATAATCTCATGTTATACCTGCATGTCACTTAAAGCAAAACTTACACTTTGGCCCAAATGAGTCTAGTTTCCTTTAAAAGCTTTCTTGGACTGTTTTGGATTTCTTTAGTTTTACATTTGCGAGATACTGTCAGTACAGATGATATTCTTCATGTGCTTCTGTTTCCTTTTGGCCTTTTCACTTGGCTCTCCTCGGCCCTGTGTACCTCTAGTTTCTCCATCATTTTGACATAATTAGTCATTCTCTAACCCAGTATCTCAAATGAAGATCCTGACACAACTGCACTTAACTGGGTTAGGGTTAGGGTCACTCATTTCTTCCATGCTAAAAGAATATCCAGTCCCCTCTGATACAGTGACATTACAACACTCCTGCTGTGGTGTTTTGGGTTTTTTTAATTAATTATTAGGTTTAAGTTAATAAGAAAAGGCTAAGTTTCAGGGCAAAATAATAAAAAGAAAAGGAAACTGGACACTGATTGTGATTCTGAATTTAATTTATGGAGGTGCTGACCTGTGACGTCTGTTTAAAGACTACGTAATCCTTAAAAACTGTACTTTCCAGAGAAACTTGAGACGATACTAACAGTTCATATAACAGGACCTTCCCCTCAAAATTATATTAGTTGGAGATGTCAGCAAATTCTGAGGTAATCTGAGTCAGATTATCTTCTTTTAGGTGAAAAAGAGCACCATACATGTTTACATTCCTATTCAGTTGCTTGAAATGTCACTCTTCAATTTTTAAATTACTTCTTACCTCACCAATGTGCTGAAAACTGTGTCTGACTGAAGGTTTCTGAAGCTGACTATAAATAGTGCCATGAGATAAGGAGCTACACAACATATCAATATCCAGTGTACCTAGTAATGTGAATTCTAGGGAAGCACTTGCTCAGGAAACAAATATAAAGTTATTGAACTGATCCACATAAATGTCTTTTCAGTTTCTAGCTGTGCCTTTCACAAGTTCCACCTGGCCTCTACTCCCTTTACTTGGTGCTTGGCATGTGGGATAGTGCTGCAGAGCTGGACTTACTTTGACGTTACGTACCAGGGCCTTCCTGACACTCCTTTGAACAACAGTCCATGAATACCATGCTGTCCTATTGCCAGATGTTCCTTCAGAATGCTTTTTCTATCACAAATAAGCTCTGAAAGCAGCACAACGCATATGAGAGGAGAAGACAGTGATTTCAATTTCCTCCTCTGCTTTTGTCTCATGTTTTAAAGCCAGTATTTGACCTTTGTTGGGAGTTGAAGCACTTTCTGTAGATCCAAAGGGAAATGCTACGTTAAGGGTTTGGTTTTATATCTGCCAGAGTCTTCATTTCAGAAGTACTTACAAAAAAGCACCTCTTAACTCAGTACAAGATACAGTTGTTTGTTGCTTTCTTGTGCAATAAAGGCAGTATCCACTCTAAGGATCAAGTCAGGAAGACCTGGTACAGTTTTGGATTTATTTTACTAAGGTCACTTGGAGGTTTCATGGCCACAACCATGCAACGTTAGACGCATCTCTCACGTGTTTAAGAACATGCAGGATATCTTGGAGCAAACTTGGAGCAACAGTAGCCACACAAAACAAAAAGGAATGTTGTAGTCTTAAACTAATATATCTAAGGCTGACCATGTTGGGGTGAAATCTGATGGCAAGCAGGTATTTTATAGCCACATGTTAATCTTCGTGAACAGGATGAGTTATTAAATTAAATCCTTACAATGAACAGCTCTTTCATGTGTGCTTATGTTTTCCAGATGTTTGATACAGTCAAGATTATCCTGGTCATTTGCATGTGCTTGTTTCTTTTGTTGTTATTTTAGGAAAACTCTTTAAAACTTACTACGATACTATACTATCTGAGGAAGATTTGAAAATCTCTTTTATTTTAGTCTCATAGCATTTCTCATAGTTATCTCTCTTAATCCTTAATTTTATTATTTATAGCTTTGGAAGGGACCAGGATTTAATTTAAACTAATTAAGCAAGTAGGATATTGTCCTAGGTTTTGTGCCCACTCATCGTCTTTTTAACATTTCCATGGCTGTTTAGCTCTTCCTGCAGGATTGCTGCGTTTTATAAATATGTGGGCTGCAGCCTTCTGTGCACATAACTGCATCCTTCACTTAGCCAGCATGTCCTAAAGCTGGCACACATTTTGGTTAAGGATCACTAAAGTACTTCAGGATCAATCTGGGATGAGAGATGTTATATTATGTCTGTGCTTGTACATAATGATAATACTTCAGAGGAAGATAATTAAATAAAATCATAGAAAATGTATGCCAAAGGTCTCCTTGAAACAATAATACAGCTTCTTATATTAAGGATTGTTAAAAATGGCAGCATTAAAAAAAACAACTGGCTCTTTCCCAAGCAACATGCCTTTTGGATTTCCTTAAAAATTCAGTCTTTACAGTTTCTGAATAATGTAACCATTGTAATTCAAGGACGCTCCCCTGCTGGTTTAGATTAATTTATTTTAACAACACAGAAAAGGCTGCTGTAGCTCTGCTGGTAATATAAATCCCTGTTACAAAGGATTCTGTTGTCTCCACCTCTCTAATAAACTATAGTGTCAGGGGTTCAGAGCTAAATGGATGGCAATGCAGCTAAAACAATTCATCTCTGCTTTGGGGTCTGAATTTAATATCATTGATTCTTTTCCCTTTGACCTTTAACTAGTTTATAACTGTATTCCTACTTCCTACATAAATATCAGACCCAGTGAAATATTTTAATTTGTATGCTATTACACATTTGGCACATTTAAAATTAGTATTTTGACCTATAGTCAGTTATCTTTAAAAAAAACTTGTAAAATAACCATGGTTATCTGCCCAAGTTATTGTGAATGTCATGACATATGCAATTTTCCTTACACTAGCAGCTGCTGAAATCTGCTTCTTACCTGAGTTTCAGCTTTCATTAAAATTACAATTTCAGGATATCCTGGATTGCACATTTATCCCACCCACAAAAGGAAAAAACCCAAGTAATCCCAAGTGTTTAATGTTTAAATCTTTTTTTTCATGTGGTACTAGAGAAACTGTTATTTTTTAGTTGCAGGGCTGATGGAAGAGGTTTGGCCGGAGCACAGTCTGAGAACAAAATGCACAGTGAGGACACCAAAATACCTGTTACATTTCCTGTGGACAGAAATTGAGTCGTGCAACAAAACTGCTATTAAAATAACTGTGGCTTTTAGAGCTTACAGGAATTGTCACAGCAATGTGTGACGTGCAGATACTTCCCCACATCCTAAGAACGTTCAAGCAATATGATGAGTTCTGGGACTTACACAGCACTTCAACAGAAATTGCTGTGTTAGCTTACTTATACAATTACATGCTCTTGAAGTGTTTGCATTCCACACAAATATTAAATACTTCTTTGTTTACACTCATTTATTTTAAAAATCTTAAATAGAATGAACTTGAACAATTTTCAAGCTGTTTCTTACGGATTTCTGGTAAACTAGCTGCTCGTTTGACATGTTGCATGTGTAGTTTCAGCCATGCCCCTGTGTGTAAGTGTATATACAGATGCTTTAGGCTAACATTAAACAATCTTCTACAGCTAGGACTGTTTTTGTAATCCAAATAAAGTAGGTAGTGTTTTTATAACTATCAATTCTTGGGTTATGGAGAATGTCTTCAAACAGAAATGGAAAGAGGTTTATCTTTACAAACAGGTCTCATTCCCTTAAAAGGAAGTTGTTTCTTTTTTCTTCTGCTTCTTTGGAGAACTGGCTACAAACTGGGAATGGTTATTGTATGACTCATTTGGGAAGAATAGCTACAGTGTAAAAAGTTCACAAAGGATTTTAATAAAACCAGACCAAATCATCTTCTGGTTTGGGCATGATAAGGATAGTTTTAAAGAGAAAAATACGAAGTTTTTCCAGAATGCTGTCAATCAACATAATACCGTAGTGTTTTGAAGGGAAGGGGGGAAAGGTCAAGAAAGAATAAAACATTTTCTACTAGTTTCGGTTCTATAGATAAGACTGAAATCCCATTTCACCCGCAGATTTTAATTCACTTTGTTCTGGTCTGGCCTGGAAGTGAGCTCCTGCACCCACCAGTGCAAATCACTGATTGCCAAAAGCACTCATCAAGCTTGGGAGTGATCCCTTACTGAGCTTTGCACAGATAAAGGGACTTTTCTTCTGCACCCTCCGTACTTCACCTACTTGGCAAGTCCTCAAAACCCTGACACTGCAAGTCAAACTGGCCACCATAATAAAATTATTTCAATAAAACTACATTAATGACATAAGCAGTCATGCTGTAGACAGTAGACTGCAAATGCTACAAGTAAATATTATTGTATTAATCCCTGCATTGCTTTCCCCACCCCAGCGGCGCAAGGGATATAATATACAGGTAGGAGAGAAAGAGGCCCTTTCCATCTTCAACTTGTGTTAATTGTTTATGATTTGGCATTTGCAGCTTTGGGCATACCGACCTAAAAGAAGTGGTGTCATTCCTTCTGGCTTTTGCTCACTGTGACTGGCCAGAAACCAAGAGAGAGTTGGTTTTTTTTCTCTTTTAGAAATTAAATAATATCTCCAATTTGCCACTTCCAGTTCTGCTTTCCCATGCGCTGCAGGACTCAAGTGTCCTGTCTTTCAGGGAGAGAAACTGGTGTTATGTCAAACAAAGATAAGCTTTCATAGGGTTTTGTGATCTGTTTGTAGTAGGAATATGCATCGAAAAATGGCTGATGCAGCAGCTGGGTGAGGAATGCTGATTGTATAGCAAGTGTTCCATGCATGACAAGGGAAAATGCATATTTTCTTCAAGTCCAGCACTAGCTGTTTGCATGTTGCTACTCTAGCAAGAGAATTTTAAGAGATTTTTATTTTCTTTCTCCTTAATGTACATATATTTTAAAGGAATTTGCTGCATTTGCCACTTGTAGTCAAAGCATATTTGTGTTCCCTTCATTTCAAACACCTATTATATGTTTTTTGATGTGGAAGTGCATGTCTGATACTGGCAATTAATATGAAGTTTCCCAAAGTGCTGGCAAAACTTTTTAAAAAAAATTTCTTATGCTTGTAGCACTGTGGAACTTTTCTCTGAGTGCTTTTCCTAAGGGTGCCCCAAATGAAGCTGAATTTAACAGAAAGTGAGAAAAAAAGTTATTTCAATGGGAGTTTCACATTTGGAAAGCAAAAACATGACTGCATTTTGGGAAGAGTGTCTATGTATCTGAACTCCCATTCTTAGGAAGCTTACAGGAAAATGCTGAACGTTTCAAATTGCTATGAGACTGACTGCATTTGACTATTCTTCTGAATATATCCAGAATATCCTGTGGTGTTCAAAAGCTAAGTTTTAAAAGACAAAAATGCTTCAAAGCCTTCTCCACCCCACTTCCAACTTGCTCATGTTTGATCAGTTGAGAGTGACCTGGCCAAACGAGGTTCATGGATGTGTCACAAGCCCTCAGTTTTCTGTAGACCCAGGAATTTTGCATGACTTTAGATGACTCTTTGCTTTACAGCATAGCCCAGGCTATAGGAGGATGTGCACTGCTGATGCTTTATGAGGCACCTTTGGTGATGAGAGCTCCACAGCCATAACTCACCATTGCAGTAGATTGAATTTGGATATTTTTAATGGATTGGGGGAAAAAAAAAAGACAACATTGGAACAGACAGCAAAAGAGAGTCTATGCTTCTTTTAAAGGCCTATCCTGGACCTGATTGCCAGGGAGCTGTGGGAGGGAGAAGGCTGGCAGCAGACAGGGAAATAATTCAGCTGAATTCGATTAGAATGCATCAGTAGAACTAAGTGAACTATTAAAATAAACAGGCCCCCTAAACCAGCAGTGGGTATGGGCACAGAAACTGGGGCCTGTGCAGACTTGCTTGGCATTGTGTTGAGCTGTACGTGCCGTCTAACATGAGCCGTTGCATTTCACACTGGCAGCCGTGCTCAGGACATGACTATGTTTGGGGCGACCCACCTTGGCCCCTCTGACACTGCTCATTTTTCAGGATCCACAGCAGGCAGTGATGCAGCAACGTTCCGACAGAGGCTGCCTTAGTTTGTGGATCAAAGGGAACCAGAAGCAATGGCATGAGAGAACGGGAGTATGAGCAAACCCTTCCTGGCTGCCTTTGCTGAGGACTCCTGCTGACCACCTGCAGAGAGGGCAATGCTTCCTCCAGGAGAATGACTCCAGATTCTTAAAATATCCTGACCAAACCACTGGCCAGGACATAACCCTAATGAAGTAGAAATAACTAAACAGTTTACTAATACTTTTGGATATCCTGGATCATTTTTCTTAAGATTGATAACTAATTGATTTAATGAGAGAGATTTTCTTATTTAAAAGGAAGCATCCTGAGCATTTCACGGACTGTAGATTAAATTTGTTGGCAGGGTTAAAGGTATTAATCTGCAAGCAGATAACTCATTTCCATTTATAACAGGCAATCCCTGCATACTAAAGCCAGAAATTTGGGAAGAAACTGGGTGCAAGTGAGAACGTACTGCCTGTAATTGAGACAAGTGGGGGTTTTGAGCAATTATTTTACTACTGCTTAGACTTCTTTGACAGTAAATTTTATAGACAGTTATGCCTGAGTGAAAAATCCCAGTGAAAAAACTTATTGATACATGAGAATAGCCAAGAGAAGGGCATGTACTGGAAGAGGTTGTTAGGTCATATATTCAGGAGAATTATACAGTCTCCAGGAGAGACCACAGAGGTACGTACTAGTGTCGAATAAAAACGCACCTTGGCTTTTGGGTGGTATTCTGGAATTCTGATTTCCTGCTTTTAAAAGAAGAATAATGAAGATAAACACAAGCTAATGAAGAGAACTGAGGAAACAGGCTTATCAAAAATGTGAGGGCAGGAAGCAGTATATATGTTGTATCTGGAGAAAAAGACTCCAAGGAAAGTGCAGAGCTAGTCCGTAAAAATATGTTACCTCAAACTGTTCTGGAATTTGCAGCTGAGTTCCCATTTCCTTCAAAGGTTCAAAATGACACGTTTCTGCAAAGCAGGGTTCTCAAAGTTTGCAAAAGGCTAATGATTTAGTTTATATTTTTCCTACTGCAAAGCAAATGACTGACAGAGGTCAAATATACAATTTGAAAGTTAAGTCCCCTCCCTTTGTCCCTTTCCTGCCTCCATGAGTGCTTCCCTTAGTGCTCTATTCTACTGGTTTCCAAGTTCTCCTGTGTATTATTTGGCAGCCTCAGCTCATAGCTTCACAAAATTACACACAGCACCAGCAGCTTGGTGCATTTTGGAGGCCTAAATTTAAACCAATCATTATGGAAGAAAACACATAATTCTGTTGGAGGAAAATCTCCATGCTGACAATATTAAATATTTTGCCTCCTTTTTCACTGTTATAAGTAAACCCCCAAAATGTGTGAAAGACTTTTTTTTCCTCCAAGTAATACCTTTTTTGGTTATGGACCAGTGGTGCTGACAAATGTATCTAACTCTTGCCAAGAGCTGAAATACTAAATATCAGTCTAGTCCATTTTTGACAGTACACATGCAAGATACAGCCATATCTGTAAAACACCATTTTCTACATGTTCCTTAGAATATCTAAAATTAAAACTACAAGAGAAAGCACAGCCAGTTTCAAACCTTGTTGTACAACTGCCATAATCACTTCTGAAAAAACTAGCCTCATGCACAGAACAAGAGTGACAATAGGTACTGTTAATCAAAGTGTATGTACTCTCCAGGATATTAAAGTCAGAAAAATTATTCCATCTTCCTACCTTGTCCCATTTCAAACTTCTGCAATGTGAATGATGTGAATGTAAAATTTTGTGCTTATAGATTATGAGGGATTTGGATGCCAGGACCAAATTCTTAGCTCGAGTCCAAGACTGTTCCAGCAAACTCATCTTCGAAACATATTTAGTTCTTGTATTGATGTTATTGGTAGAACTGATTAATGGCAATGGAATCATGCTGAAGGGCTGTAGTGGAAGAGCTGGTTCCTGTGATTATTGGAGCAGATAGAAAGAGCTGGTGAGGGCCAGGGATGAGTTACGGGTTCACACAGAATAGCTCCATTTAGCATTACAGGCCAAGGTATCAACTCATCAGTCATATCCAGCTTTTTCTGGACATGTGGATGACCTTGAGTTTCCAAATACAGTTCTTTGTCTGCAGACCTGCCTTCCATCAGATCTGAGATGTTAAGTGGATCCCTTCTGAACATGTTTCGCAGTCAGAGCCTCATCTAGTCTCACTGTCCCTCATTCCTCCTCAGGCTCTGACACCCACAGTGGGTTCCTCTGATTTACTTCTGCGTAGAGACATGAGCACACAGCTTCTGCCCTTGAATAATCCACTTCTAAATTATCTTTGTCTGAAAACCTGTCTTCGAACATCTCGCATTGCTTAGTCTAGCCTAACTCCTAAACCAGGTGTTCCCCTACTTTTTTCTACTCTGCCCTTGTCTTTCTGAGCCTTTCCATCTGTAGTCTTCCACATATATCAACTACATCAACTAACATCAACTCTCACATCACTTGTGGTGTTAGGGTCCTGTTGTTGGTCATTTCTACCATGGCAAACAGCTCCACTGTGCTTCCCCCCTGTTTAACACCATATACAGTCGGCCCTCTTGCACATCGTGCCCCCCAAATAGCGGCTTCACATCGTAACGGCATGATTTTCTAGCGATGAAGGAGGCCCCTTTTCCCAACTGCGCATGTGCGACCTGGCACGCATGAATATTCAACTAGGCAGTCACGAATATGCAAATCAACCCCCACAGCCACCACGGCGTTTCAGCAACCATGGAGGCCCCACTACTTCGCTCACCCCGTCCCGCCCACGGCAGCTGCTCCACTTCTCCAGCCCCCCGGCATGGCCATCACGGCAACCGATACACAGCAACACAGTGCCAAAACAGCACTGGGGAGCCGTCTGAGGGTGCGGGGCAAATCTGCATATTAATGAGCTGCCATCCAACACGGAAGTAGGGCTTCATGGAACCCGATCAAGGCCATGAGTCTGCAATATAGGCGACCCAACTGTACCATCTTTCCCGATGTTTCCCATTCCTTCAGCTCTCAGAAGTTTTGAGGAAAAGAATCACAGGTTCACAGGTTATTCTGAGTTGGAAGAGTCTCACAGGATCATCTAGTCCAACTCCCAAGCGAGAGCCCACCCAGGGATCAGGCCCACAAGTGTGGAACCACGGGCACCACGCTCCATTCATCCAAGCCTCCCACCAACTAGACCATGTCACTGAGCTCCTTGCACAGTCTTCTCTTAAACACCTCCAGGGATAGCGACTCCACCACCTCCCTGGGCAGACTATTCCAATGAGAGATCACTCCCTCTGTGAAAAACCTCTTCCTAACATCCAGTCTAAACCTCCCCTTAGGCCATGTCCGTAGCTTAAGGCCATGTCCTCTTGTTCTGGTGTTGTCAGCCTGAGAGAAGAGATCCACACCCACCTGACTGCAACCTCCCCTCAGGTAGTTGTAAACAGCAATGAGGTCACCTCTGAGCCTCCTCTTCTCCAGGCTGAACAANGTGGCACCGTTCACCAGCACTCTCTGAGCTCGTCCATCCAACCAGTTCCTAACCCAACATAAAATGCTTCTGTCCAGTCCATGCTCTAAGAGTTTCTCCCGAAGCTTATTATGGGAAACCATGTCAAAGGCTTTGCTAAGGTCCAAGTACACAACATCCACGGCCTTTTTTTCATCAACCACATGAGTCACCAGATCATAAAAAGAAGATCAGGTTGGTCAAGCAAGACCTGCCTCTCCTAAATCCATGCTGACTAGGTCTAATGTCATGGTCATTTTGCAGTTGCTGCATAATAGCACACAGGATTATCTGTTCCATGACTTTACCCGGAACTGAGGTCAGGCTGACAGGTCTGTAATTACTCGGATCATCTTTCCTGCCCTTCTTGTGGACGGGCGTCACATCAAACAGTAATCTTTGAAAGAAGCCGTTCTGGGTAAAGATACTGGGAACCCATGGTACACAATGAAGGCAATAATTTTGTCTGGGATTGTGAGGATTATCAAAGAGGAAAGAACAGTAACTTCAATGCATTAACTTCTCCACCACAAATGCTATGTGCACAAGAAGATGTAAATGATAATGACAGTAGATTAAACTTGGTTCACAAGCCTTCCAACATACTCAGTATGACATTCTTTTTCATTTATGCAGCTGAGCAAGTTTACTTCAGCCAGCGGGTGAGGGGTTTGCGAAAACTATTTGGACTGTAGAACAAGGACACATCTGTACAGCTGAGAGCTTTGAAGATACGCCAAATTTGTTTGGGGATTTTTGTGGGGTTTTCATCTTTTAATAAGCTTAAGGCTTTTCTGGAAGAATCCTAACATTGCTTCTGCCCCTCACACTGAAGATAACCCCCAAATGATAACGGTATCAGGGACAGTCATTTTTATGGCTCAGTAGATAAAGTGCGACAAAGCAGAAGAGTATACAAATGAAAAATTGAGTAGAACTAGTTTACAGATTATGCATTGAAACTACCATCAGCAAAACACACCTTTGAAAGTTCTGAAATTAAAAACAGAAGTTGCCAAGTCCCAGCAAAAATCACCTGTAGTTGTTTGGAAATAGTAATATCCAATTACAGTGTGCTTCAGTATTTAACCAGCCTTGGCAAGGAGAAGGAAAAACAAAAATATGCTCATATTCTGGCAATCTACAGCATGTTGAATTTTAGAGCAGTAACCAGTATCCTATTTAGGAAATTTTTTTGTCTAGATCTCTTTGTTTGGGTTTGATAATGTAACTGGAAGCTGATCCAAAATGACAATAAGCTTCATCCCAAGTGCAGCATGAGAATGCAGACACAGATGCTGCTTCACTCCTTGTCCA
Organism: Pitta sordida; assembly: GCA_013390025.1. Classification (NCBI taxonomy): domain Eukaryota; kingdom Metazoa; phylum Chordata; class Aves; order Passeriformes; family Pittidae; genus Pitta; species Pitta sordida. The sequence goes on from WEKX01023838.1 coordinate 34,317, forward strand.
TAAGGAAGATTGTAAAGGGACTTAGACTCTTTAAAAAAGCAGTCTATTGGCAGCACCTTTCAGAGCTTGCTGGTATTACTGATTTACTGTATTTGTACACAAAATAGTAAGGTAGTCAGCCTTCAAGACAGTGTATCAAATTCTCCTACAACAGAAATGTTCTGAGCATGCAGCTTGGAAGGGCTGGGTTGTGTTCTGTGTTCTGAGAGAATAAAAAGTTGCAGTTTGTCCTGCGCAGATAAATTTGGAAAGCAAAAGACTCCAGGTGTGCTCTGCAGTGTTTTATGGGCTTGTACTGAAAACACTGTGCTACTCAGTACAAGTCAGGCCTATGTTATCCCGAATCTGACAGTGGGCAGAAGAGCTGCCTTACAAGTGGTTAATATGTGGAAACACTGGCAAGATCTTTGCTATTTTCCATTTATTTTCTTTCCCCCCCATATTCCATCAAATTCCAATCTAGATTTTAATGTTCAATTTAAAATTAGAGATTCTGATTCAAAGGAACACAAATGTGTAACATTCTTTTGGCCACATACAGAGAATTACTTTGCCTCCTCCTTTTTCTGATCTTCCTCCTACAACATGAAATGTTTTGTGTCAAGAACTAACCGGAAAGTTCAGGCTTCCAGTTCTCTGTCCAGACTTGCACTTGAGTCTAAGAAGGATCCATGAAGTAAAGCACATTGGAACTAAGATTGGAAGGTCTTAGTTCTCCTGTGGCCAGTGTGAGAAATGGCTCCATTCCACATGGAGCCATCCAACAATCCTCTTTCACAAGTACCTGGACACAGTAAAGCTTGGTAGCAGCATCACACAGAGGGCTGTCATATGTTACTGCGGTCTTATCTTTGACATTTTTTTTTCCTTAGATGAGCTTATTTTTTCAATCTTAACAACAATTCAATAGAATTTTTGGCAAAAACCCTGGGATTAGTTCCATGCCAGAACGGCCCAGGATAAATGTGTCAGAACCTATTTTCATCTACTTATTTAAGTCTTCCAGAGCAACATTTGGTCTTCTCACTGTCCAGAGCTATGCCTTCCTTGAATGGTTTGTTTATTTGTACCGAGGATACCCAGGCAACTAGTGGACAATGAGTACCCGTGACCTGGTAAAACCGCATTGCATTAAGTGTGCAATTAATTTATGTGTCCCTCTCTTTCTAGTGTCGAGAGTTCAAATCAAACACAAAATCTAGACCACAAACATGGAGTTAGGGGGTTCCAATGTTATCTTCATCTCTGTTTTGAAAAAATTCATACCTCTACCAGCCGGCTTCACTGACAGGAACAACTGCGGCTTTAAATTCTGATACAAATCCTGTAGGAAGTTTGTGGCACCTGATGAGCTGTAGCTCTGCAGAGAGACTCTGGCACATTACAGAGACAGGCACGTCGTGGAGCCCCATGTGTGGAATCTGTCAGGCAGTTCAGTAAGGTTGGTTCATCTGTCTCTGTATCACAGTCCTGGAACTGGGAGCACTGGGGAGGACGTTGGAGGGACACAGGAGCTGGTTGGACATGTTCAATGTGGTGGAACCAGATTTATTAGTCCCGGCTCGGTGCGGTTGCTACAGCCAGCTGTGGGAACAGGGTGCAGTGGCTAGAACAGAGAGCAGATCTGGCCAACTTTTTCAACTACGGCTTGGCCTCCGAACTGTTGGGAGTCATTACTGCATAATATATTAGATGTTCTTGAACAAGTTACGTCTCTTGTTTTCTTGGACAATGAAACTATCTTCCTTCTTTTACGTACTATAAATTACTGTAAAATACAAATTGAGATATCCTGTTGATATGTGGGTTTGCTTTCTGGTTTTGTTTGGTTTGGTTGTTATGCCTGGTTTCTAACAAAGCATAACTTTCAGTCCACATTCATGTCAGCAATGGCCTTATTTGAAACAGCAGTTCTTCTCAAGGTGCCTCGCAGGGTGATGACCCTTAATTCCAGAAATCCCAGCTTTGATTAAAGCCACATGAAACAAGTTCATCTTTGTAACCCTGCACTAAAGTATCGCCTGCTCTCCTCAAACACACAAAAAGCCTGTGCTAAGACTGCACTTACTAATCTTTATGTTGGTCACATTTTCTTGAACTTGGTCTCTCTGTTACAGTTCAAGCCCCAAACCAGGTACAGAATTGTGAAGTACACCATCAGGTAGATAAAAATGAGATCCAGAATTTATTCCTCTAAGAAAAAAGGCCTTTTTTAAAATAGATTTTTAAATCTACATATATAGTCTATCTATATATATTTTAAAGTAAAATAGAAAAATCCTAGAATTTATAAATAAAATGAGAATCTCAGTATCTCATGAGTAATGAATATCCACTTTGCACTTTCTTGGTTTATGTCTTACACAAGCCCGTCATATAAAGGAGACAGCACAGACACTGTGTAAAGCTTTGTCTGAGTAGTAGCTTGTGAGTTAGGTAGGAAGGAACCTTTCAGTGCTGTCTCTGTAAAAGTAGACCCCCCTCTCTGTTCTCTTCCACAACATCAAATTTATGTCCTGTCCACAAGGACAATTATTACAGTCACAAGTATTCCTCCTGAATGAGGAGTAGAGTCATTTTCACTTTAAATCCAAGAACAAAACTATCTTTTTCTAGAAGATTAGGTCTCCTGCTCTCACTTTCTTTGGAAGTAAACTGCCTTTTATTTTCCCTAGGGTTAAAAGTTGGTAAGATCTCTAATTATCATAATTTTGCAATTCCTATTTCAACACCTGCACCCTTTTTTTTCCTTATAAAGCAGTTGCTCTGATCATACAGACCTTGCATCAATCCAAGTTTTAGAAATTCCACTGGAGATGACCCAGTCCAATGGGACACTTGTGGAAATTGATTAGAAATTATAGGTTTACTTGTCATATCCACATTAACCTCTTTTTATCCATCTTTTCCTCTTCCTGAGAGAAAAAAAGTCTGATCTAGTACTTACCTTTTTAACAGATAAAGAAATCAAGCATTTCTAACTTTTAAATTGTCAGCAGATCCCCAGCTCCATCATCACTGTTCAGTAGGTTCAAGAAGAACCTGGAGTGAGTATAATAGACATGAAATAATGTCCAAGTGATCCTCCAATAGGATAATATCTAATTTATTATAGTTGCTGTTTCTGGCTCCCTGTTAGCAAACTAATGCTGATTGCTGTCTTTTTGAGAGCAGCACATACTGTTATGTACTTTTCTGACTTTCACAGTCTATCCACTGGTGATAACTTGCAATAATAAGCCACTTCTAAAGCACTGTAGATTCCTTACAGCACACAGAATAAAATGATCTTAAATACCTGCTCACAATAGTTGTCAGATTTGGGGAACTTTTCCTTAGAGAAGAAAATGAAGACAGAATACTCAATTGATAAAACACCAACCAAACCAGAGATTTTCTGATTTACCTTCTGTTCACAGGCATGTGGATGTTTTCTCAAGGTTGTGAAGGGCTAATTATCCCAAAGGCTAAAAGCAAATTCTTCTTATAATAAATCCTAAGCATAATGCAGCCACTACAGTTACCATACTGTGTATATAATCAGTTGATCCTCTAATAGTTCAACTTCTAGCTGCAAAGCCACTTCTGTTCATTGAATTATGAGACAGGAACCCATTAGGAGCCCCAGAAAGCAATTCAGTCTTACTAATTTTCCATCAGAGCCTGTAATCTTGTCTAAACATTAAATTCCAGATTTTAAAAATATGTAAAAAGCACTTTAAAAACAGAAGAGTAATTCAGTGCTGCTTTTAAAATTGTGGTTTCACTTTCTGTAGGAAGGAAATGTTCCTGTAGGGATCACCTGAAAGAATGCCAAATATCCATGACAGACTTCAGTACTGCATTTCATAGGGTAGTGCAAACCTTTTCACAAATAAGCAAGAAAGGAGAATCTTACCTCAGTTTCAAATCAGCCTGAAACTGCTTTGTTGTTTCTTTGGTTTTCATATGGAACCAAGCGAAACAGAGCCATTTCAATAGAATTTTGCAAGGAGATTTCCATATCCAAGCACATAAGCTGTTTACATGGACATACCCACAGAAGGCAAAATTTAAGTTTTTACAGCCTTGCTTGTGACTTTGAAATGTGAAGCTGTCCAAGCCACATACTTAAGGGTTCATAATTAAATGAACGACAAGTATCACCTCTACCTTCCTCTTCTAAACATCTACAAAATATAAAGCTATTATTTTATTAATTATTAATTTATACCAATATTTGATTTCTTAAACATTAGCATGAGTTATGAGAACAAGCACATCTGCACAAGCTGTACCACAGCAACTGTAGAACACACAGACCACAATATCTATTCTCTCAGGCAGAAGTTGCATATGACAACAGTCACAACCCAGCAGAGTGCTCAAGCACATAATTTGCGGAAGTAGACAAGCATTAGCTTGTATTAATTAGCTTTCCATTAATTAATACAATAATCAATTACATTAATTAGCACAACACCTATCTGCTTCCTATCATGTTAATGCTGATACGGTTGGCTGAAACATACACATATTACTATTAGCCAGTACAGTCACGTTCCTGTGAACGCAGTGAAACATAAGATCACAAAAGTCAATAGAAGTCAAAATTTCTTTCTAGGGGCTCTTTTGCCACAAAACTGAAAGTTTTCATATGCCCACATGAGACTCTACAAATCAATGCTGGCAATATTTGTCCCTGTGGTAAATCCTCACAAGTACCTTCCTTTTTGCAAGAGAATCATAACTTGAGTTCTACCTTCAATCTCCTGAAGTGATTTCACGTGTCAAACCCTGCACACACTAGAGAAAGAACAGGACAGAACAGAAAGTACACAACAGCCTGACACAGGCCACTGGGGAGCTGCTGTATCCCTGTGACAACCATGGAAAAGGTGGCTTTCTGCAGTTCAAATCTGGAGCCAGGCAGGTGCAGATGTGTTGTTACCACTGCTGTGAATTTAGGTACCCATTCATAGGGTTTCGAAATGCAGACATGGAGAAACAGTTCTGCCAGCAGCAATTTTTGTGTAGACTTAGTCTAGGCTGGAGTAAAGCAACTACTAGAGACTCCGTGCTCTGAGACCTGGCAGTCACCTTCTCCCATCTGCTAGAGCACACATGGACATGACTGCTTTCTTTTCTTATGTTCTCAGGAGACAGGTTGAACAATTAAAAAAATTTAAAAAGGATATCATGTTGAATATGCAAAGAGATAACAAGATATCTTGGGAATGAATGCACCCACATAAAAGATAAACATGGAAAAGGAGGAGAACAGAGCTGAGTGAAGGGCTTTTTAGCAGCAGGAGACTCTAGTGAGTAGGTAAAAACAGTGAAATGATGCTAAAATGGTAGGAGTTAATATCCTTACCCTTGCACAGGGGACTGTGGTTCACCATCAGAGCAAAAAGAAAAAAACGAAACCATAAAAAACCTGAGTCTTGTTAAACTTTAAAAGTGTAATATAGATGCAAAGCATTAAAAATTATTGCTTAAATCTTCAACACATATCACTTTCTACAGAGTTCAGCTCATGCCTGTACATCAAAGAGCACTGGAATGGGGCCTGCTGTCTGGCAGCCTGGTGCCTGGCTGGGTCTCAGTTCCTGGTGGATTTACAGGAGTGCTGCATCCCAGATCTGGGCCAGCATGGTCTGGCTGCCAGTCGTTAGTTTATCTTTTAGGGTTACAGTGATGGAAACTCCAAGGGCTGGAGCTTGAGCTGAGGCTCAGAAGTCCCTTGCACACACAGGCTGGGGAGCACTGCTGAGGATGGAAATCTGGACAATCCTTCCAGAGGTTCTCACACCACTGCTGTTTCTAATGCTGAGCGCCAAAAGGGCAGAGTTACACATGAAAATGCACGCACCAAGAAGTGCTGACTATTATTTTTATTTGCTCTCCTGTGGTCACTGTGAGCGAGATGCTCTATTCCCTGTGGAGCCAGCTATGTTTTAGCATAGAAAACTATCGGAATGGAAGCTTACACAAAAGTTTGGAAAGAAGAGTTTATAATCTCCAAATGGAATGTGAAACTGCTGCATAGGGGGTGGATTCTCTTCCCACTGTAGCCATTGCAAGCTCTTCCCCATACTATATGTCTATTCATATCTGATTTATCTGGAGAGAAAAAAAACACCACCAAAAAATCCCCTAAAGCCACTAGTGAGCTAATGAGGACTTTTGTACACAATGACTTTTAAGTTTTTCAACTTGCTTTACTCCTTGACATGATTTATGGCTGGCCCTGCTGGTTAGCTCTAGTACACCACAAGGGACCAGCCTTCCAAACTAATTGCATCCCATTTGTTTGTGGCATATTTAGACAACAGTTTCCTGGGGGATCTTCATCTTCTTGTTCAATTTCCCATTTCACTAAATGCTGTCCAAGTTCTACGAGGATGCATTCAGTACAATTTTCTTACTGAAAGAACATACTTCATTTATCAGTTTGCACAACAATTTTCATCTTTTTGTGGAGAAATATTAAGGATAGTAAACAGTAAGTCCCATTCTCTCACAGCAGAACATGAGTAATTTTGATTGGAATTAGTATCTATTTTTCTAGCCAGCTCTGGAAGAATCAGCATTGTGTCAGGTCCAATTACAAGCAGATTTGTTGGAAATGTTTTCTTTTCAGCAACAATGGCAGCTATCTGAAAATGTGTGTGTGTGTCCATGCACTTATATTTTTCTATACTTTGGAGAGATATGTTAAATCCTGACAGCTTTAAGCAGACAAAAAAAGTCAATAAATATCTTTATCATGAGGGTAAATTGCCTATTTGAGAACAGGGAAATCCCAGTGTGTTCCCAGACAAGGGAATATGGGAGGGAAGCATTGCTAACACCATCCAGTGCAATTACAGAACATTAAAGCATGTGTGCACAAAAGAAGGTATTTTTAGGGTAAGATGCAGTGTAAGGAAAAAACCCTCACTTTACCATTAAATAAAAACAAGAATCCAACCTGTTTCAAACAGTCAATATAAGTTCATCTAAAAGGTGATATCCGTGGTCTGTGAAGAAAGGAATATTGTAAAAATCATCTCTTAAATCTGTTTTATTTTGAGATTCCAGGATACGAAGAAATTCATATTAATAATATTGTTTGTAAAAAAAAGGAAAAATGCAGGCCATGAGGCACATGGGATTGTAGTGACTCTAAGTTTATACTTCAGGGTAATGCTCTCTAAAGACTCTTTGAACATTTCATTGCTTGGCTTTTTTACAGTAAGTATCTGTGAGATTTCAGGCTGACCTTTAGCTTTTGGAAATCCCTGAGTCTGTGCTTGCAGAACAGCTAAACAGAACAAGGAAAAACAGTGAGGAATGTTTTGTTATGGGGTAGACTAATTTCTTTTAAATAAAGGAAACATTGCTGATTCAACAAAATATAGCTAGAGGAGCCTTAAGTGGAAAGTGAGGAAAATGGTTGATCTGGCAAGCAAAATTTAAGTCCAAGGACATTTTTCTACAGATGGCTGACAATAGTGGCCATTACCCAGAGGGTAAGTGAAGAGATATTTCTTTGGCCCTGCCTTTTCCTGAGTTTCTGGATTGCATATGGCCTCCACAGCCAATTCCTTTTCCAGCTACATCTCAAATCCAGCACATTATCTTTTACCAGTGGGCTGTCTCCTTTACTTGTTGGGGGCAATCTGCTGTGGAGGAGCACTTAACACACAAGAAAGCTTTAGGATCACCACAGTGGTTGCCAAGCTCCCTGTTGGAACCACCCTTGCAACACTTCTCCCGGGTTGGACTCTGAGGTGGAAAGGGATAAGAGATGCCTTGTGCCCTTTGATCTCTCCTTATCTGTAGGAAGCTGTGTACCAGGGTTCTAACCAATATTCACCTAATCTAAGCTTCTTCTTAGGGAAAAAAACTGCAGCTAACAATTGTTTTATTATGAGTGAGCAAGCTCAATCCCCTTTTGAGTTCTCACAAGTCCACTTAAAACACTACTAAGATTAGAATGCTGTCCTTTTTTATTCATCCCAAGCCCAATAGCTTAGGCTGAGACAATCCCAGCAGTTTTCAGACCTACTTTTCCCAGTAGACCGCTTTAAGGGACTTTTATACTGGGAAATGTAGCTAATGTCTTGTTTGTTCTCATATCTGGCTGGGGACAGCAGAGTTCCAAAAGAAATACAAGAGCTATTTGTTTATGTTAAGATAAAGCCCTGCTGTAAGATGTCATCTCATTTATGATTTCTCCCATAAATTTAGCATAAATTTAGTTCCCTCAGAACCAGAGGCTTCTTACTCAGAGTGATTAATTGTAAGAGAACTTTTTAATATCTGGGTTTAAGGTTTCTCACTTCATTTCATTTGAGTGTGAAAACACACAGGAATGAGGTGCAGAGAATAAATATTGTTCCAGAAGAAAATGGAATAATTTTTCACTTCACAACCTGGAGAACTCTCAGTTCCTCAAAGCACAGTATTGTAGGGTTGTCAAAACTGGTTTGAACTTCTCATATTTCTTTTGGACATTGTTGAAATCATTTATAATTTAAAATTGCTAATGCTTTGAATGGAAAAGTTGAGTTAGAGAAAAATGAGAAGCAGAGGTAGAGAAGAAGGAAGTCAGAATAGAGAGCTCCAGTGCCTTGTGTGCATCTCCAATTTGGTTGATGATTTCCTTAGCTCCCGCAGCATGTGAGTTTGAGCAGATCAACCATACGAGGGCTATAATGTATGTAATCCATACAGCCCAGAATGCTTCCAGGTATTTCCTCTTTTTGCAAGGTACCATAAGGCAAGGAATAATTAAGTATAATCATCCAGCAAGAAGATCTTCTGATAAGAATAGATAATAAAGGTCTTCTGAGAGTGAGATCACCAAATGCAAAGCTAATATCATGCCCAGAGGGAGAGGAGAAATTTCCTAGAAAGGAAATAAAAAATAAAAGCCAAATTGCTTGCAGGATGGGTCAGGAAATGGCATTTCCATTTTGCTAATTTTTTCAGGTCTATCTTCAAGTGTTAGTAGTTTCAGGTTTTATTTATCATATTTGAAACTGCTGCAGTCTTTGCAATGACAACTGACATAACTAAGCCAATTTCATCTGAGTAAGTCAGTCATTGAAGTAGCATTGTTTTCTGCTTTATTACAAGAGATTTGGAGATTTGCATAACAAATATCCAGCCAGACTACAAGCAAGTGTTAAGACAGTGTCTGATGCTTTATAAGAATGTATCTTGTGTGTTGCAAACTCTCGTCCTCCCTTATGTGCTTGGCTTCTTCTAAATACATTTCCCCTAAGGAAAATCTGGAGAGCAGATCTGGATGAAGCATAAATCTCTGTATTAGTCATATTGTATATTAGTCAACTGTATCATTTAGAAAATCTCATGCCATTTGGGTACTAGATGTCTATCTAGGAAGCCAGCACTGCAGTTGAGACAGTGCTTCTCAGAGCAAGTCTAGATGCAGTAACTGATTGAGTGAACAGACAGCAGTGCTAAATCAAATAGTTAATTGCCTTACCCGTGCCAGGAATTGTTTTGGTTTGTTCCATCTCACTGCACAAATCCAGTAACAAGAAGAGACTTACCTACAGGGTTTTTATGTGTGTATGTGCCTGTTTTCTCCTCAATATTTCACTCTTGATCTGCTCTTTCAGTGCGCAGGGCCTCTTTGACACAGATGACTCAGAATGAAGTATTCTCCAAATGCAAGGTGAACAAGCATCTGCAGGGCATTAGGCTGACGTCAAAGTCATCCCAAGATCTCTACATTGCATGTGAACTTGGGTCAGGAAAGAAACGAAGCTCTTGTCCATTGAATCACTCAGACACTTAACTCATCTTAGCCATCCTTTATAGCAGGTAATCACACTCCCAACAGCAAAAGTGATCTGAAATACATTTTGCCAGGTGGGTGTAGATGAAAGGAATGAGAAAGGCACTGGGAGCAATAGGAGTCTTATTTTTCATAACCAGACCTTGTTATAAGTCACCAACAGGCTTACTAATGCAAGTGGAGTCATCTTTATGTGATGGTTGCAGAATCCTCTCTAGCACAGCCAACAGCTTCCTGCATTGATCCAAAAAAAAAATGGGAGAGATCATACAACAGACTCTCTTCTATGGCTGCTGCCCTTTATGTAAAATCAGTCTGGACCTTATGCATTCTGAATTCTATGCTGAGTTATTCTAGAAGGAATGCATTCATCTTCTATTGTGCTATTCTTTTCAGACACAGAGGTGAAGTGGCCCTGCATTTTCAAGGATTTGGTTACAGTCACTCCCTCAGAAATATGCCTAAGATGAATCAAGGCTGTGTTTGGCGTACAATTCAAGACATGTTTGGATGGGCCTTTTCACTTACTGTGGCAACCACGGATTCACTCAGGTCCTGTAGACTGGGCTCCTGGCTGGTTTTCCCCTTTTCCCACGAGGTTATTTAGGTGGTTGCCAGCATTGACCATGGACATGGGAAGCTGTTGGAGCCTTGAGAGATTAATTACTTCACTGATTTGGGTGGAAGCCACCCCATATCAACCAACTACACTGATGGCCTCTAGCAATGGGACTTTGTCAAAACCTCAGTCATCGTGAATTAGGACTTGCAGCCAGAGTAAAATTTCACTTGAGAACCGTGGAAAACCAGTTTCTAGCTCTGAGGATTAAATCATCCTAGGCTGACAGAAATTTTGTTTCAACTCATCTAAAATCCTATAGTGAGGAAGTTTCCAAGACCCCCAATTTATAAAAATCTTTCCTTGACCTTAGAAACACTGAGTGTCTAAGCTTAAATTGTTTTTCTGCAAAATTGATTTCTTGCTGTGTTAAGCCTACAAATAACAACAAACAATTTTATTGCTTTCTTTATAATAACTTCTTGCTGTGAAGAGGTTAAGTCTTCCCTCCCATCTCTATAGTTCTTTTTTGGGGTTTGTTTTCTTTTTTCCCCAAAAGAAAAAGACCGAATACAGTAAATTCCTCCACAGCTTCCTCATAGGTCATGCTTCCTAACTCTTTTAGCACACTTACTGATCTGCTTTGGACCCCCTCCAATTTGTCCAACATCTTTCTGATCTTGACAGAGTACTCACAGCACCAAGTGAAAATGAATAATTACCTCCCATGTCCTACAGATTGAGCCATCCTATTAATATGGACCAGAATCACATTTCTCTCTTTTCTTAAAGAAAAAAAACCCCACCAAAACAACAATACAAGACCCTGCCACCTACCTCCTGCTCCAGGCTTCCCTTGTTTAGTTTGGAAACACTCTGGACACCCTCCAGTACCTTTGCAGCTGAACTGGTGTCCACTAGACACTTCTTGTTTTCATAAATTCCATTTTTCAAGTAGAGCAGTTTGCATTACTCTAAAAATTATATAATTCCACATTTTGTCTTGCATTTTGCAGACCATTTTCAATGTGGCTCTTTCATAATGCCAACCATCACACCCTGTGGGCTCTCATTAGTCAATTTTATGTGCATATTCTTGCTTCACTGAAGGATTAATGAAAAAAGTCATAGAAAAGGATCCATGACATAAGCCTGTAACTGTGCTTGGATGCAGAATGTTACTTTCTTTTAAAAAACATATAATTTCTAAAGGATTTAACTCTGCAAAGTGAGGCAATAATGATAAATGCCTTCAAAGGCTTGTAAGAAAATTCCTTCCCCGGTGTCTCTGAGTACACCATTAATAGTGTTCTCATCAAAGGTAGAATCTCCTTGCAATAAAGAGTGGTATGCTTTGTGTAAGGAAATACAGAAACTCACAGGAGATCTGTCACTAATGATAACAGCCAATTTTCCATCCCATGGGGATAGTTTTGTGCCTAGAGATATTTGGTGAAAATCCTTATGTTCCCACATCAAATAACATATGAGAAGAGAGAGGCACAAAAAATGCTCTATCAGAATGGTCTTAGTGAGGAAAAAAAAATAGAGATGAAATGTCCCTATCTCAGCTACATCAAACTTCTGATTCTTACTGTCAGTCTAAAGGGACTGTAAAAACACAGTAAGAAATGTGAAAATGGTACTGAACAATTCTCTATCCTCCCAATGTGCAATATGAAAGTGCTATACCTCCATCAGAAATTATGTATTTTAGTATGGCTTTTAACAAAGCTGCTTGAATATTTCACATCAAATTACTCCTCTTTGGAAAACTAAATATTAAATTTAGTTGCTTTGGAGAACTTTTGAGGAAGCATTTCAAGCTTTCTCAGTTTTTTTGTTTGATTGGGCATTGGTTATGTGTTTTTTAACACCCTCCTCCTACCTGAACAGCTCTCAGTGTTTTAGTGAGCTTCACTTCTGTCAAAAAAATATTCAGACATGGAAAATGACAAAAAAGCCACCCAGAACTATAACTGCAAATAGTAATTTTTGTGTCCCTGGTACTCATTTCCCCGAGTTTTAATTTTGGCTTTATCTCCTTTTCTTTTTGCCTCAGTCGTGTTTCTCTGCTCCCCTTTGATACATATCAAGACAACCACATATACAGGGTTGTATATGTTGTGTGTATGTGTGTATATGTATGTTGTATAAACAGTAGACTGACCTGCAAGTAACAAGTTACTTACAAAATAATCTGTGTTCATCTCACTGTGCTTCTATTGGGTCTATTGAGTACAAAACCCACTATGATACCTCTACAGTCTTACAGTTTACTTTGTGTGTACCCTGCAGTGGCCATTTCTCATAGGGAGTGACTAGGAAGTGGGATTGTAAGGAAAGAGAATAATAATTTTCCTATGATCATACATTTCTGTTTTTCTGAGTAGTGGATTCACTGCCCTCTACTGCTTGAGACAAGCACTGAACCGTTTGGGAACGCTTAACTTCTCCCAACAAGCCAACTCTAATTCAACTAGACTTGGAAAACCTGTAATCAGAAAATAGCGGTCTCACCTGCCAAGGAGAATTAAACTTTGTCCTGGAAGCAATGTTTTCCATTAAAATAATACACAATTACTGCGAAGGTCTTTGTTAATGTCTCATTAAGGTAAAACTAAATTATATTGCTTTGTACTAAGGACACAGCATGTGTGTGCACTTAAGCAGCAGGAGTGAAAAAAAAATTCAGTAATTACCAAGGCAGACAGATCGAATTCCACCAGCTGACTTTTAATACATAATTCAGCTTGTTCAAAGACATATTTGGGCCTCCTGGTGGTGATCAACATGATATATAAATCCAGATTTTAAAAGCGCAAGCTGCTTTTGAACTGTGCTTAGTGTACAGGGGGATTTTCAGCACAGCATATACTGTAGTGATAAAAACAAACCTGTGACTTGCATATAAATATTTTGTGTATTTAAGATGTAGTGGCATAATGTAATGGTACTTATGTCACCGAGCTCGTGAGAAGTATAACAACGGTAACAGGGGCAGTACCAAGGTGAAAATGGCAAGGGTATTTTTATCTCCAGATAGCAGCTGGTCACAATATCATCATGTCCATTCCAACAGTGTCATTTCACGTTGCAAATATGCAAATCTCAATTGAACAGCTTGTTGAGCACTTCTCACTCACTCTGTTCAAAATACACAAAGTAGCATCACACTGCAGCTTCAGATGCTCTGGGGATCACAGTCCCCTGCCAAGAGAAACTGGTGAGGAAGAAAGGCAGCTCACACCAGCCAATTGATAATCCTCAGGAAGTACTCTACACTGAGGGTTGATTTCGGTGCATTTCTTGTAAAATCAGTAACGAATAGTGGTCTAAAAGGCAACCCTCCCCCCTCACAATGAGGAAATCATTGTACAATGACAGTTTACAGACTATTGGTGTTTGCTCACAGCACAATGGTGTTGCTCAATGCAATTTGTCTCCTACAGCAGCATTTTAGGAAGAAGATGCTGGGTTTTTTCTTAAAGAAGAGCTTTGGCTCAATATATTATTTAAAGACGTTTTCATATTGAGAATATGTTATTGTCTGACGTAACAATACTGTGCACAGAAAACAAAAGCTTGCTTATCGAGAGTGGCATGAGAGACGCTGCAGTAAAGGTGAAGAAAAAATTGCACATTCAGTTTCTAATCGCATTCACAAAAATTTTGAAGTTAACATAAGAGTTTGCAATTGAAATTTAAGTAATCAATTATGAATCCTTGTACTTTTAGATTTACCATTTTAGATTATTTAATTGATAATGACTGAAATTTAAGGTCTGATGTCGTGTCTCCTTGGTCTTCAGCTCTTTGAACTTTTTTCTTCAACATACACAAGCCATGCAGGAGTATATACCTCGCTGTAAACAAACAAAAAAGAGAGTTTACCTCAGTTAATGCTTCCCTTCCTCAGGTCCAAAAGTTAACATTAGAGTTTATTGTCCTTTATTATTGACTCAGACTAGGCGTTTGTATATTAATGTATTTGTATTTACGTGTTACAAATGGAAATACTATCTAATAGATAGTAATTATATAGTAAATAATAATGTAATTATTAAACAGTTAGGTCTGATCACATGGAAGCTTTCATTTATTTAGCAATTACCAGTTCTGACCTCCCTCTGGACAACAGGTAACAAAATGAAAACAAATTCAAGTGCAGAATGGTATCTTACAAGTAGAGCACAAAACTTTCAGAGGAAATCACACTGGAGAAGAGAATTGATAATACATTAAAACAACTGACTGGCCAGGTGTAAACATAATTTGAGAAATGTCTTTTCAATATCATAAAATTACTAGGTGCATTACAGGAGTAACAATGAGAAGGGAAAAGTTCATTGCCATCTGAATGTGCAGCCAGCAAAAGTCAGAATTAGTACTAAACCCTCGGGTTTAGTTTGTTCGGGAAACAGTGTGGGGATTTGTTTAATCCCAGAAGGAAACTGTCCAGGAACTGTGGAGAGGCAGTTTGGGATTCCCGCCTGGAGACAGCTGTGAGGGGGATCGAGTGAGGAATGCGCCTTCTGGGAAGAGTACACCGGCAGAGTGGTGGTGCTTGGGAAGGAAGAGGGGATGCCATGGGGACATTCCTTGGGGGCTTTCTCAGGAAGACAAGGGGAGGTGTAGAGCCCTTCCGAGGGAAGAGGGAAAAGACAGTTTAGATTCCTGCGACGGCTGGTTTGTGCGGAGCCGCCCCAGGAGCGACTGTGACGATTAAAAAAGGCCTTTATCAAAGCCGCAGCAGAGTTATGGCCGAATTCCTCGCAGTCCCCCAGTAATCCCTCCCCGTTCCTGCAGCCGCCAGGGGGCAGTGCGGCGCTGTGCTCCCGCCGAGCCCGAGCCCGCCGCCACCTCCCGGAACCTGGGCACAACAAAGGCCCTCAGTGCCACCAGTGCCACGAGTGCCACTCTGCTGCTCCACTCCTGCCCTCCATTCGAAATGCAGCGAGTATATAAGGCTGATTTCTCCAATAACTCAGCAGAAGTGCCTGTGTGTGCAACACTGCCCGCAGTAATACATATTTCCGCAACGTACCTGAATAGCTTCTTGTACTGCTAATAATAAGCCAGCATCAGTACATCAGTTATTCCAAAGCTTTCCAAATGTATATCTCAGTGTCAATAATTTTATTTCTTCTGAATAACGAATGTCAAAGTAGAGAGTGTTATTTCTCCTGTTCCTAAGCCAGCGCGCTGTGTGGATGAAGAAATTTCTCTAGTTCACCCTACTCAGCCATTTCTGTCTGTGCTGGCTTTGCCACCAGCTAGTCTGTTCTGTCCTGCCTTGTGCACAACACAGGACTGCTGTCTTTCTTCGTGTTACTGGAATGAAGATATCGTTTCCAGTTGCCGTGTTTTTTCACCCCTCATTCAGACAGTGTAGCCATTACAAATTTTACTCACCTGAAGCCAGACAGGTTATGTCCCAGCTGCTAGTTGGAGACTATAAAAACAGAAATAGAACCCAAGGCAAGTTAGGATCAGTATCAGTTGGTCCTGAGGAGGACTAGTAACAATCCTGTGTCCAATTCAGAATCCATTGCGGACGCTGTGTAAGACTACAGCAGAAGTGGACCCAGCATCCTTAATTTAGCTTTGTTACCTCATCTACTTACTTGAGCAAAATCATATTGGCCCCAACTGCCATGCTAACACTGGCAAAAGCTGGCTAAAACCAGTGTTACCTGGGCTGTCTCCCAAAGTTTCGCAAGTCCAGAGTCTCCTGTGCCTCACAGAGATATTATTCCCTAGAAGCAAAATGGTTCCTCTTAAAACTGTGGGAGAAAATACACTGAGAAAGTTAATTGAGAACACAAGCTTAAACAATTCTGTTCAGACGTTTTTCCTATCTGTTAATAAAAAGCAGAGATTAAGGGCAATGGAGTTATGTGTTATCTGGATGATTCCATATGAGAAGAAGGCTCCCCAGCAAAGCCAGCACTTCACATACTCATCTATTTTTTTGCCATTNCCCCCCCCACTGTCTCGAATGGCTTTGCTGTAGCACCCATCCAGTTAGGTGCACTTTGAACTCAGGATAACTAATTAAACTGGAGCTGTAAAGGTTGAATCTGTAACATTAGTTTTATCTAGTATTCCCATGAGGGACATGATGATTATTGATTGGATTTTTCACGTGGTGTCACATGTTTAGCATACCAGGTTGATTTTTGGCAACAACCTGTGGTTGGAACTATGTCTTCTCTCTTGCATCATCACTCATGGTCAAGAGCCTTCTCTGACATTTTTAACAGCTAAAGCACTTGCGTCAAGAAGTTGACAGAAATAATAGTATTGAAAATACTGGGGTCTTCAGGTTTTATCCCAGTTCCCACTAAAGACATCCAAGTCAGAGTATCTTTTTTACAGAATTTTTCTTCTTCACTGAGTAACAAATACGTATTATGAACTATTAGAAAAAACTAATGGCCTCCCCAGCACGGCCTTATATAGCTCTTTGAGTAGAATCTCTCTCTAAAAATAGAAATCTCTTTGACATTGAAGCTCCAGGCAGCATGGAAACTGTTGCATTTCAAGCTGAAGCTTTTGGAAAGTGTGCTCTTGTACTTCCTTTACAAGTGTCCCACAAATGTGCGAAATGCATAGCCTGTCCTGTCATGAACTTCGAGTACATGAGATGTTGTTTGCAGACAGTGCTTTTGCAGCAATAGCTTCTTAGAAATAAGTAATAAAAAAAGAATGTAGTGCTGGCAGAAGGTGCTGGATTTACAGCTCTGCAAAAATTACACCCTTTCTTCCCCCACCACGGCCCTCAGTCACAAGTGCCAGCCTTTCCCAGACTGCCTGACTGGACAAGATATCCTGAGTTACGCTCAACACTTGCACTGAGGACAGAAGGACAGATGAAAACAAGCAAACAAAAAGGGTAGCAGTTTTTCCAGCTCTCAAGCAGACATGCCTCTTGGGAATACATAGAAAGAAAGGGGAAGGCAGAACACAAATCCCTGTTGTCCAGCTTTTGAAGATGTCGACAACTTGGTCTTACTAAAGTCAGTTAGACTTACAAGCCAACTCTGCTAGCAAGCCTGAATTGGAGAGTGTAAGAATAGAAGGTCTAATTCTTTGGAGCACTAAGTCCAGGAGCCTTAAACAAGCTCAGCACCTCTGTGTCAGACTTGCTCAGACATGACTGTACAAGGGCAACAGCCACAGTTGGACTATTGACATTCACAGTTGCTGTCAGAGTAAAACAGCATTTCCTCGATGTTCTGATTATTACTATCCACTTGCCATGGCAAAAAAAAATTCTTCTTCCAGCCCTGTAATATTCCCCTGGCACTGTATTTAACATAAATTTGAAAGTACTGGTATTTTCACACTAAGAAATACAAGTGAGTGGTGATAGTAAAATCCAAATGAGGAGACAGGGATATGATTTTAGCCTGCCCTGAGATCCATTGTGTCTTCAGTTCCAGGGCAAGTCCTGTGCTCTACTAGTAAGATACTTCACTTTGGTTGGCCCCACACTGGAATTCTGATACATAACCTCATACGGCATTTTATTTAAGAGCTGAAAGGCAGATAATGAAAGGCATGATAATGAAATCTCTATGTCAATTTTATGAAACCTGCACAAATTGTCACATGAGTTCAAGGGTTGCCTTCACAGGAAAGAACTGAGGGGGTGACAAAGTGGGCTTTGCCAATAGAAATACTTATTCATATATATTTTGTAATTATGTATCTCTGGTTAAAACCATTTCAGATTAAGTCACTAAAAAAGAAGGAAGAATTTTATGTGACGGCGTGCATCAGTTCAACTATGACAGTTTTAAGACTTGATAAAATTAGGTAAATTCTGGATATGTGTATTCTGAAAACTACAAGACTCAGATAAGGACATCTTTACAGCAAATTACAGGCTTTAATTGATGGATTAAAAGCACAGATTAAAAACTTGCTCTGTCTTGTTATCAGTTAAGTGGCAAAGTCCACAGAGGGAGTACTTCTGTCTCTTAATTCCCTAGAGATTTTGGAAACATCTCTCAAGAATCTCCAGCCACCATTTTCCCCATCATTAGGGCCTCCAGCACAAGCACAGAGAGCCTGTCTCCTCTTCTGGAAGGAGAAGATCACTGATCTCCCCTGGTAGGTTTGGATATCCTTGGTGTACATCCACCCTCTGAGCCATCATTACTCTTTTCCTGGAGCTTTATTTGAGCCACCAGGGAGAGGTGAGGCTGTTGACTATCCCAATTCCCTGATGAATCACCAAACAGGAACTGTCCAGGACAGCAGCCAGGCAACACTGGAGGCCTCTACATGAACCTACGTGTTGGCACTCCCGAAACATTCACCCGTTTTGGCAGAGCTGTCCTTTCTAAACACCAAGATGGGTTGGCCTGAGAATGCCCCCAGTTTTAAAAGGTTATTTCTACACACCACACCCTAAGCATGAGGGATGCTAAGGAAATTCGTTGAAAAATGGGTTTGTAGACTTTTTTGTTTGTTTAAATAGTGACATTTCCTAGGAATTTTGTCTGAAACTCTAAGCCACTAGCCAATATAAATTTGTCCATAAACTGTCTGTGAGGAATCAAGCAAGTAGAGAAATGTCAGGGAACAGTGACATTTGAGTGAAATAGTGAAAAAAGCAATTCTGAAATTTTTCAGTAAGAGCTTTCCAGAGAAGCAGGGAGGCTTGAGTACAGCTGAGTTATTTTGTGAAGCAAAAGGAGCAGACACAGTTCAAGACAGAACAATATCACAGAATCACAGAATCACAGAATATTATGAGTTGGAAGGGACCCACAAGGATCATCTAGTCCAACTCACCGCCTAACACCCGTACAGAGACCGAGAGCACATCCCAGAGCGTAACACCAACCTAGATCCCTCACAGTCTAGCAGGCCACTCTGATATGGTAGAGTTTAAAGTGAAACCCTGGTAAATATAGCTACCAGCTTTCACAAAGGAAAATTTTCCGTAGTCTAACTGTAAATTGTATTTAGTTGAACAGTCCAGCTGAAGATTACCACAAACAATGGGAGCTGGAACCCAGTCCCTGTACTGAGTCCTCAGCTGAGTTTGGGCCGCTGTTTGATTCATACTTTTTCAATGACTGGGAACTCTGTGCTTTTCTTTGAAGATTATGAGGCACTGGGCACTTCCCTTGTGCATCTGTTTAATGTATGTTATCTACATGGTGTATTTACCAGATGCTCATGTTATTTGGTTTCTTTGAACAACCTGCCTCATTGGTGCCAGTGCAGTCCCCAAATCCCCCCTACCGTGTAATCTGAGATGTGGCCCAGCTGTGCTGAGCATTGTACACACAGAAAGCTCTCACAATAAACACAGTGCCACTGCTTTCTCCACTGGGAATGAGGCAAAGCTTCCAGTTACCTCTTCATGATCCTGCTGGTGTTCACTGAATTGCTGCCTCAGCAGTGAGGCAAGCAGCAAGAAATATATCACTGGGCACACATTTCAGGATAACCTTGACATCACCGACAGTGATAGCTACAGGCCTTGCTGAAACAGAAACCTGCAAGACGGCATTTGTTCCTTCTTGCTGCCTTTGCTATTCCTTCTGGGAGGATGATCATATGCCATGCCTGTGTATTTGCAAGCTCATGACATAATGTTAAGGGACTGTCATAAACAATACCATTTCGGGGAATGGGCTGAGGGGACTGAACAGTTTAACTGTCACTGGAGTAGTTTTGCTTTAGGGATTAAATGTGTTGTCTCAAATCCAGATTTGTAGTGAGAACCCTCCTACCTTTTCCGTCTCTGCTTGTTCCCTGTCCCCCATACCTCCAGAGAACTTGGGCAGATGACCAGTGGAGTGAAAATGAGACAGGGGAGTCACACAGGACAGAGTAATTGATACAGGATATGAAGTGAGGAATGAGAGGATTTGACAAAGTGCACACTAGTAGCTGAGTGGCTCTTTTGCTTGCTAGTAGGATGGATTTATAGCCTGCGTGTCAGTAATTAAGAAGCCTGTCATTTCCCCACTCCTATCACCCAAAAAAACCCCCTCACACACCTTATGTCCCTCCACAAATGTTGCTTAATCTGAAAGGCAAGTCACAAGCTAAGGCATCAAGTTACACAAACATGCTTTGGACTAAACTGCGGAAAGTACAAAGACCTCCAGCAAACTCTTTTTTTTTTTTTTCTTTTTTAAAGAAGGTGAAAGTTTCAGTTACTTCTCACACACATCAGATGCTTTCTACCAGCAGCCACAAGTTTAGGCTAGAAATGCTGTTCTCTTTATAACAATATGCATAGACCCCCATCATCCTTTAGCACCATCAGAAGATAAACACTTTCAGATGGCACTTTGTCCTTTGATTGCAATTTTGGTATAAGAAATGTGCCACTTTTTCTACTGGAAACACCTAGTGCATGGTCTTCAGACCATCCTAATAGTGCAAGCACAGAGCTGCTGTACCAGTGACAAGAGCTCAGCCCCAGATTAGGCAGTGGCTGTGCTTATCACAAGAACCGTCTATTGCAGCACTCCACATGTTGCCTCTAACTGTTCAGCAGCAGGTAACAGAGACATTTTAATCCTCTATGTATTCTCCCTAAACATGGGCATCACAGAAATTCTATTCTCCAGGCCATAAGCTATGCTGTAGTTAAAGTCTTTTGATGCTACTGAAGCACTCAGTAAAGATCCATTATTTTCTCAATCCCAAGGAAGCACCTTCAATTCTATTCTCTCTCTGCACAGGGGGCAGTGGGAAAGAAGAAAAGAAAATGCAGCTACAGTGTTCATGGAGAGATCAAAGTCAGTTAGGATTTAAAAATAAGCCAGGAAGCTCATAGCCAGTCACTACTCAAGAGGGCAAGAAGAAAAGGGGGATGGAAACAGAGCAGACAATGCACAGCCACACTACTAGAAGACAATGGCATCACTCCTCTCTCTGTCACAAGTTCCCCAGTCCACTGGGAACAAAGTAAATCAGCACAACATTTTAATTTTGACACATCAACTACAAATACGCAGTAGCACACCCCAAAAGAGGATGATCCAGAGCCAGGCTGTGGACTGGACGTGTTGTTCAAAGTGAGTAACAGACTTTAAGTGCTGTACACCCAAGCTCACTGCTGGGAAATCTGCTGTGCCACCAGCATACCAGATCAATATTTCAGGGGTCATTATCTCATCCCTTCTTCAGCTGCTGACTTTGGATTTCTGCCAGAAAAAAAAGGCAACCACTAGTAAGGCGATACACCAGTACATTAGGCAAGGCTTTGGGGAATTTGAGCAGGCTTTTCTTTTCCCTAAGATCACTCTGCTCTCTGGTTCCAAATGGCATGACTGCTCCATCAACATATAAATGGCCAAAGAGGTTCTTTCACCCTTCCACAACAGTATGCACAAAAAGTTGTACAAAACTGCATTTTTCAAATAGAGTACAAAGAAAATTTAATTTTTATGTAAATACATGCCACATTATGGGAAGGAGGAAACGACAGTCCCCAAACTGAACTAGAATAAAGAAGTCTGATTTCACATGTACAGTGAAATGAAGGACTGACTGGAGAAAGAGTAAAACAACAAGTAAACCAGTAACTGGATGGTGCCATCTCCCCTCTGCAAGAATGTCCAATGAACTTCTACGTGATCAAACCATGATTAAAACTGTGCTTCAGTTGTGAGTAGGCAAGCGAGAACATTTACAACTGGACCAGTGGATTTTATAGTTAAAAAGTAACTTTGCTTTATATGGCTTAGCATCCTGTATCTCTTATTTTGACATAAACTATTATAATATGTATTATATCAGTGTTCAACTTTTCTAATAGTGATCTTAGTGATAATCAATAGCAGCACTCCCATCTACACAGCTTCCTCTCAGGAAAAGCATTTGTGAGACAGCTCAGAAGCATCTTTGTTTAATCCAGTTAATTAACAGACATTTGCGTAGTCTTATTAGTGTTACTGCATGAATCCTATATACAATCCCCAAAGAAGGGCACACAGAGACTTTAAGGTAAAATATAGAAAACTGCATTTTACTCTACTCATACTATCTATATTTATACTATATATATTTATAGGAGCTAAAGTGACAGCACTTGAGCTTTAGCTTCTGACATGCTCTGGGGCAAGGCTCCTCATTGCATTCCCACACATTCAGAAGAGCTTGTGAGGGTTTGGATCTCACACTCCTGGGAGATTTGCCCTGTCTGAAGGTTTTACATTGTGGCTTTTAATCTGATTGATTCTGAAGGAAAGTATCTTATCTGTTGGAGAAATTCAGTAGAGAGAGGATGGGAACTGCAATCAGGCTGACACTGTCACCTCAAGGCAGCACAGATGCAAACAGCTTGAGCTGCATCACGGAGCACAGTCATGCTCAAGTATAGGCATGGCTAGTGAAAACAGACCAGAATTTGGTATACCAGCTGTAAAGAGGGCCTTTATAAGAGTGAAATACATACAGCCATCATGGAGTCTCTACACAGAATACGTACGCCCAGGTAAGTCATCCCACCCTGTTCCGTTTTCCACATTTATGGGCACAAGGTGTGATAACCAGCTGCAGCTTGCCCTGTTCTGTTACCCTGGCATGTGGACCAGCAGAAGGAAGTATTTTCTGACCTTAGATTTTCCCAGCTGTCTGCCTAAAGCTTGTCATTACCTCCGATATCCGTGTGTCACCTACATGCTGTGTGGGCTTTCGCTGTCTTGCTGAAGACAGCACTGCTATTCTGGAGCTGAGCAGGAGTTGCATGTTAACCATGGGACAGAAAGACATCTGCTCTGTAGACAAATTGAATGCAAAATAAACTGTTGCAAACCTTCAACAGGTCTAGATTTATCAACCAGTAAAACAAGTGATCAAGCTTTGTTATGGTTTTGGGAGGGTTTTTTGCCTTTTAACTTCAGATTCCCTCACTCTCATAGGTATATAGCCCACAAGCTGTAGCCACAACTTAATTTCCAAACCACAGTGCAGGAAATGCAGCTTAAATACAATTATTCTCTCGAAGGCCCTTGTTTCCACAAGTGCTGATTTAAAGCTGGAAAATGACAGTTTGTTTTCAGATGAAAAAAAGCTGAAAAAAATGGACACTTAAAATTATAAATACAGCTTTAAATAGTGGCAGGTTTAGATATGGAAGGCAAAGATTGGATCCTTATGGATCCACAAAAAGGTCTGTGCCATAGACTGTATTTTTTAATAGGTGGCTACATAGCCGGAGAATAGAGAATTCGTATCTGAATTTTCTGATGATTTTATAATATCCATCTGAATTCCATGCAAAGGAGGAATAAGTCACTTTTCTTTTAAGACTTGGTATTTGCACAGCCCACACTATAATTTGTGATGGCAAAGCTTAGGGATAGGTAAGAAAGTGTTAAGATGGAAATAAATTTGGATGTTCTCATTCTAAACCCTAGTTAAAACAAACAAACAACAAAACACAAACCCACCCACAAAACAAAGGGATGTGAGTTTGTCACTTCATCATCTCTTTTGATTTAGCAAGAGAAGTGTTTACCACCTTGAAGTTTCTGAGCTACATTTGAAGTAACTACAGATATCCCTAAAAAGCCCAAACACATTATGGGCCAAGCTTACATTACTGTACATACTTTTCTACCTAAGCTCCCAAAATCTTACTAACTGAAGGTTCCTTTTTTTGTATAAAGGACCCTTGCATGATAAACATTGTAAGCCAGGGCCCCAGAGCCCCATTTATAAGGTGTGGCTGAATTCAGTTCATTTGTAACTTCATTTTTAATACCCCAATTTCATATAAGTCGGGTTTATAGCAAAATGGATGAAGGGCCTTTTTTGGAGATCTTGTGCTTGGGGGTTTTTTTTAAATCCATTTAACTTGGATTTTATATTTAATTATACTTTCAGTTCAAGTTTTTATATCTGACTATTAAAAAAAAGATTTAGAAACATCAGAACTGCATTGAGGGTGTCACATATTGAAGTTGTAAGTTGTTTCTCTTAGGGAAAATATTACTTATGAAAAGAGAGCATCAGACACTTGTTGCTTTCATGCTGGTATGAATAACAAAGGAGGCAGTGTCTCCCAACTCCCACTTTCCTGCATATCTATCTGCTTCTTTCCCTTTTTATCTCTACAATGGAATTGTTCCAAGAAACCAGACATCCCATTCTATGCTTGCACATGTATTTTTTCCAACGATAAAAGAATCAACATTTCTGGAAAAACAAAACACCCTTTATAACAGTCATTTCATTCACAACATGCTTCTGTACCCAGTAACAGTTCTCAACACAAACAGGCAAAGGTGACATTTGTGATTACAAGTGTGAAACAATGTACTGACACCAGTGACAGATTTTAACTGGGCTTACCACTGAATTGCATATTGCCACCTCAGACAAGTGTAAGGACCACATCTCTTAGCCATGGGAAGACAAGGGAAACAAAGTCTTTAGAAACCTCCTCATATTAAAAAAAAAATTAAAAAATCAGTGGTGATTCAGTTACGTGTCACACAACCCCTGAAGAGACATGCTGAAATCTTAATGCAGAGAATCATGGCAAGTGGCAAGCAGATAGAATATGCTTAGAAAATACAAAGATAATACAAAATTTCCATATAATGGGAAGGCCTAGACTGGTCATTTTTTTCCTGATCGCAGAACAGGTCACCACTATTGTGGGGAAAAATTTAAAAGACCATAGCAAAAGGCCTATTTTATAAATATCACTCCATTCGTTAATCATGAGACCAGAGTGACTACACAGAACAAGGGTTCTAATCCCAAGATTAAGGCTAATGATTATTTTATTTTAAAAAGGCTATTTAATAGAAATTTCTTAAACTGTTTGCTACTGTAGTAAAAATTTCTGCTTCAAAAGGTGGCTAGTTTTTGGGCCTGAGAAGATGACATTAAATTGGGAATTATTATTCACCAGAGGCAACAACATCAAAGAACATATCCTTGTAAGCACCCTTCACCCCTTCTTACTGATGTTTAGTCATCAGTTTAAAAGAAATCACAAATCAGTTGCTGGTAAAGTTTGCAGCTGCCATAACTGAAGTAGTAAACAACAATGAAGATGGGCAACTGAGCTACACAAGTTCCTTTTGCCTGGCAAGCCAAGCTCTTCTGGGCAACGTTTCATCCTAACATAACACAGGCAGCCATCAAACACCCAAAACTAACATTGAGGACACACACATAAATTAGGTTTACTGAAACCAGCTCCGAGCCCTGAGGGGCAACAACAGTCCAGATGAGGCTTCAGGAATCAGACATGATATCCAGAAGAAAAGGCTGAAAGAAGCTACTCTGTCTGTGTGAGCAAGTGACCTGAAATGTCAGGGAAATTAATTTCCACTACATCCAGCAGCAATATTTTCTGTCCTGTTGTTTAAAAACTGCCTGCAGACTGAAGAAGGATCAGTAAATAGTTGTGAGAATAACCCATGGTTTGGAAATCTGCTTTGAATTGAGAGTCAACCTGTGCAAATACATGCATATTTTAAAGCCACAGAAGTCTCACTTTAATAGATACAGTTTTAGGCCAAATGGATTATGCATATGATCAGATTACTCATTTTCTCAGATTAGTTGCTCAGTCAGGCTACATCTGAAGCACAGCATTTAGATACACACCCCAGATACAGGTGTGTACTCTTAGCTTCTAAATAAACTCCAAAATAAAATAAAGATATACATCATCCTTTCCAAAAGTCACTGGTAAAAGCAAGATTATGAAATATCCCAAAAATTCTCCCTTGTGCAATTAACGAACTAGAACAGTGTCCCTAAGTCCACCTCCCTTGCTTTAAACTTCATCTCATTGACCTTGTAACCAGGTTCAACAAACCTCAGCTCTCTGATCTGTTTATTACAGGGCACAGACACACACCCAAGATCATCAGCTGGTAAGCTGAGCCCCAGTTGCTGTCTGTGCATCCACTTGCAGCCACAACAAGTGACAGGTGCACCTATTCCAGCCTTTCATCTTCATCAGGATTAAATTTTCTGGAAGCAAATTTCTCTGATAGCCTGATTTACTGTATGTTTTTTCATAGGATGGAAGTTTGGGGTTTGTACAAACAAAACTGCTCTCAGATTAAATCAAAGGAGGGGATCTAATTGCCCTGCGAGGAGTCTCAAGGTGACAGAAGGAGAACAGATCTAGTTTAAATTAAAGGGACTAAAGCATACAGAGCATGAGGGCTTTCTCTAAAAAACTCCTTTGCCCCACCCTCTGTGGTGTTCTGATAACAGTGAGTGTCCAGGATAAGTTCTCCATAAAGGAACTTTCCCTTAAGACTAACAGTTCTGTGGGTTTAAGCAATTGCTCAGCACTTGTCATTTTAATCAGCAAAGGGCACCCTTAGCAGCAGGAAATTCTGGATACACGAGTTATCTGGAACAAAAAGAAACTCTGTACTTCAGGTAAATCGAATAATGAAGAGTCCTGACTGAGGGGGAAAGCAATACAGGCAGCCCCGGACGAAAGTGGAATGAAGCCCTTCAAGGTAAAAACTAAGAAAATACTTGCAGACCTATTTTTCTAGTACTGAGATCCCACATGGGAAAAAACATTTTTTCTTCCTAAAGAAAACTCCAACTCAAAGCAGACAGTTACCTGAGGAAGCAAGGAGTGTCCTATGGGGCAAGAGCAATCACTACTTTCAGAATCATCTCTTCTGCTTCATGGCCAAATATGCCTTGCTTTCAGCTCCCAAGAACTGGATAGGGGCTTCGTACTGTCCCCTCTGTGACCAAGTCATATTTCTGCTAACAAAGGCAGCTTTATTCTTTCCCCTGTAGGCTCCTCAAAGACTTCCAGCCAAAACTTTGTGAGAAAACTGTCCACTGAACACATATTTTTAGCAGGAAAATCCTGTAAATGTTCTCCCCAACTTTTTTTCCCCTCACTATAAGTTTTGGTTCACATGTGTAAATTATTTTCTAATTTTTGTGGGTTTCCAGTGAAGACAAATAAACAAAACCAGAAACAATTACAGCTTGCCTGGCAAGGCAGCCTACAAAGTGTTGAGTAAGCTGATGGCATGCTGAGGCAAAAAACAACACAAATGTTGATGGGATATTCTACCCTAGTGGGATTCTGCTAAAACCTACCGCACAAACTGCCCTTGCTCACTTTTTTGTCACTGATGTCTCCTCCCATTTATTCCTCCAACAGAAACACCAACAGAAAGAAAAAAAAAAGAAAATGAACTGAGGCACTTTCAAGAACTTTTAAAAGAAATTTAATGCCCTTGCCTATCAATTTTTTGAATACTTAACAAGGAGTCTTTAAAAATCGTATAACTAGTTGAGCTGCCTATAAATCCATGTAGGGCTATTAACACTGTACTGAGGCAGCTTTAACGGTAATCTATGCAGAACTGACCCCAAATTCTCAAGCACTTGATAAAGAAACGGAAACAAGTTTTCTTTTTACAATCTCAGTATCACATTATGCTGTTTCAGAGTTCACATGTTGCTATAATGGATGTTTACATGTCACTCAAAATTCTTCATGGCATCTACATTAAATATTTACGTTCAGGCCTAGGGTATCTTGTGACATTTCAATAGCACACCCTCCTATTAAAAAAAAAAGGCAAAAAAATAACAAACCTAACCTCAATGCAAATCCTAGCTTATATATGAAGCAAAACATTTTAAACACTTTCTAAGCTGTCTTTTTTTCTCAAAGCACAAAGAAGTTTATGCTCTTGTCCAAGGGGAGATAAACAGAGCAGCATACCACTCCATATTTGTAAATGTTAACTCTGCAAGGTAGGAACTGGCTTCTGTATGCACCAGGCTGCTGTTCCTTCCCTGCTCCAAAAGCCATAATGTGACACACGGGTATGTGCAAATGGAAGCAGCAAACACATAAATGGTGGCCCTGCCACAGAAAAATGTGCATTCTCACTCTTTCTTTTACATGTCACCCTGACTCCAAGAAACTTCTCAGAATTGCTTCCAGAAATGCATCTTAGGTGCCAGCCCAGCGACTTTATAGCATATTTAGGATAGTTCCATGAGTCTGTGCAGCAGCTGCGCCCTCAAATCTGGTGAATATCAGAAGTAACTTCCCTAGAGTCAGGGGGACCTACCTCTGCTGCTGTGTGTGGTAGAACTTCTACTTCTTTGCACTCCTTTAAAATTTTTCAATAAAATGCTGTGAGAATTAATAAGGATAAAACGTTGAATCACCAACTGAATATTGTATAAGGCCAAAGTACTCACACCAACAGGTAGAAGATTCTGATCAAAGAACCCAAGGACAACCCTTTTCTTGTGTGTGTGTCATTCTAAAATAGACTCCTGCAAGCATCCTGGTTAATATAACACACTCTTTGCCAAATATGTACTTCAAAAATAGCAGTCAACTGTACAGCATACCTTGAGCAGTGTTAAAGCTGTCTAGGTTTTCTTATACAAAGACTGTGGTAAGTTATAACATGCTGCCAGTGGAAGAAGGAGTGAAACAGCAAAAACTGAGCTGCATGAGAGTCTTGAATGAGAACTTAACAGGGAAGCTTAAACCATAACAAGCATCCCTTAACTTTAATAAATCAGAGCATTTCCTCAGATGACTAAACATGGATTCAGGATCTCTGGGGATTCAGATGTTTATAATTTGGCAAGTAAACCTACTGTTGAGCATCTAAGGAAAAACGTCCAGTATACCAGGAGTCTCTGTAACTACAGCTCTAACATCATGTAGATCTTGACATTCTGCCCAGAGAGGTCTGAATTTATACACTCTCCTTTTAAAATCATGTTGCAGATTTCAACTCTAGTAGTCTTTTATTTTCATAGCACCTAAGGAGGTTTTTGGCATTTCTTCTAAACAGTGATCAATTGAATATTGTCCCAAAATTCTATGTCTCCCAGCTCTAAAATAATAAATCTAGCCTGCTTGACATCTGTCTCACAAGTTCAGTAGAGCAGAAAGTTTTCTATTTGTTATTACTGGCAAGAACACTGTTAACTTCAAGTAGGACAAATTATTAATTTGTGTTACCAGGAATTTGTTTATTATCAATATTACTGATCTTTTTTATTCTGTACAGACAAAATTATGCTGAGGACATGGTTGCTGCTGTTTTCAAATGAACGCTAATCATGCAATCTGGAATTTGTTTTTGATCCACTGTAGGTTCGCAGCAAAAGCAAAGCAGCTAAGGCTGGACTGTGTGAGGGGGACGAAGTGGTGTCTATCAATGGCAAGCCTTGTGGAGACCTAACCTATGCTGAAGTCATCGTTCTGATGGAAAGCCTGACTGATGTCCTGCAGATGCTTATCAAGAGGTACAGGAATACTCTGGTGCAATTCGGTGAATCACCTGGAAAACACCGGCTTTGAACGCACTCATTTTGCAGACTTATACTGTGAACTTTTGATAGTCCTATTTTCAATGCCTGTGACTGCTTCTCTGTGTGGAAAAGGGAGGGTAGGCTGAGTATTTGAGCTGAAGGAATTAATGTGTATAACTTGAACAGCAGCATTCAGGCACAGAATTTAAAGTGCAGTCTCCAAATATAAGTATTCTTAATACTTGCAAGGTGTCCCCTACCATGTATGCATACACAGAGCCTAGAGCTCAGTTATTCCCTCCATCCCTTTGAAGGAGTGAAGTGTTGTTATTCCCCATAGATAGGGAAGTGAGGCTTACAAAAAGCAAAGGCTGGAGTATAGATGGAGAAATTGTGTTACACAGATATGCCTTGATGATGACATGGCAAATGGTCTTCTTGGGTGGCAAAATGCATTAAGAGTCAGGAGGGGGAGAGGGTCTGGAAGTCATGAATTCTATTTCTGTAGGCCGTTATCACCTCACTGGATGAGGTGGGGCAAGTCACAACTCTCTGGGTCTTGGCTTCTGCATTTATAGAGCAGTGAGAGGGAATTTCAGTTTTCTTTGAAAATACTTCCAGTTTCTTAGAGAAGCTTCATGTAAATTTGCAAATCTGCCCACTGCATATCAGTCTATTCCAATGCCTGTCCAACATTCTCCCCAGACTTTGTGAATTCAGATAAGATGAACTCTGAATTGCCCTCAGTGAGGGTAAGAAGAGAAGACAAAAAAGACTTGAGAATTCCACACTCCTTGTTAGGACTTATGGGTACAGTGTTCCTCATGTGATAGCTGCATTCTTATGTTTTGAATTCATAATGTGACTACTGAAACTGCACTTGTAAAAATAGTATTTGTGGCTGACCAGTTGTCTCTGCAGCCATAGAAATAGCTCCACATGTTTTGATTCCTGCCTGTTGCTCTTTTGCAACTGGTATTTCAGTTGTCTGAAAGCCACAGGACACTCTGGTTGAAAGGGACTCTCCATTGCCCCTGCTTGAATGTCTGGTGAACAGCAAGGCATGTCCTGAAAATGAGAACTAAAACACTGCTTAGACCACGTAATTCAGTGTTTCATGGCATGAGACCAGGCCTGCTACAAATATTAAGAAAATTGCAGCTGCTCAACACTCTGAAAGTGACAAAATGTTCTGAATCAATTCACTGTGAGAAGTTTTGAATTTCTCCTCATCAGCTCCTCTCTCCTCCAAATTCCAGCCCCGGGTGTCAATATCTTCCTGGGTATGGAAGAATAGACTGAAACACTTCTCTTCCCCTTCCACCTCACTTATGGGCACTATCCTTCTCTGCACTATGGCCAGAAGGGTTTTTCAGGAAGCGTCTTAGCATCCTGTGAGCAATGAGAAGCAAATCCTTCCTTCCTTGGGTAGCCACTTGTTAGCAGCCACTCCAGAAAAAGCTGGAAATCACGATGGAAGAATAATTAGAGTGGTATTCCAATGGTGATCTTTACATCTAAGCATCTTACGTTGTCAGGGAAGAATATTTTCCTTTGGGAAGATTCTGTTCCTGAATCATTTGCATGAAGGATGAGATTTTCACAGGCATTAATTGCTGGCCTAATCCTGCCCTACTCATCTTACTGGGAGGAAAATGAGGGTTTTAAAGTAGTTTTAAAAACACTACTTGGCCTTTGATGTCGACAAGAAGTTTTCCCAATCCACTGCAACCCGCAGTCAGTTACTGAGCAGTGGAGCCCAGACAATGTTGGGTTTGCAGGATCAGAGGAAAGTGACACCCTCGAGGGCAGGCACTCTCCAGATGCCATGTGGGGGAGCATCTCCTGACCTTCCTGACAAATGCTGAACAGATGTGTCCGGGAAACATGGAGAGTGGGGACAGACACTGAAACGCCAGCCTGCCCTTCTCACATCAGTGTGAGCAACTCCTGGGCTGCTGCTGGGTCTAGAGAGAACATTTCCAGGGGGAAGAAGGGTGTGCTCAGTGCATACCGACATGAAATGCACCATGTAGGGAGTAAAACACAAGTCTGAGACAAACCCTGCCGTGCTGACTCCATGAGTTCTGCTTCCTTCCTGGAATTACACCAGGGCTGTTGTTCCTGCAGTGAGCTGGAAAGGCCTGAAATAAAAATAATAATTACACAAAACAGAATCTTAAATGACAAAAAAAGAGGTCAGAGCCAGTATTCTGCCTTTTGACAGAGGACATGCATTTATGTCTATATAGAGTAGAATTATATCCATATGTAGCAAGGGCCTTTTAAGGTGGAACTGTTTCCATCTCACACACACACACACAATCACTCAGCTACCAATAAAGGTCAGCATTTAGCTGGCCCAGCCCCCAGTCCATATCTTACAAGGAAATGTTTATAGATTTCTGTAATTTATCTGTGCCTGAGAGCAGCACAATTGATCATCCAAATAGCAGAATACGATGGGATCCAGCAGCACTCACAAGGAGATCCCTAAATTAAAATCTGTCTGACCTTTCCATAGCTCCATATGTGGTGAAATGGATGTTGCATATTTTGTGTTATTTGAGGCAGACACAGACTGCCACAGTGTGCTGCATGCTTAAAAAGCAAGGGATGCTGAAGTTGCTTCAGTGCACTGACAGACCTGTTTCTTCTACTGCTTCTTCCAGCCTTTCTTTCTAGGGCATTCCAAAGTTTCAGAATTCACAAATCACCGTAATACTTTACTGGGGCTGCCTACTGCTTCAGTTATTTGGAAAAGTGCTTTGCTACTTTCTAGTCAATAAAGAGTCTTAATAACATGCTGTAGTCTTGCTGTACCGAGAGAGTTTCTTCTCAAATTAATAGCAGTCAGAATGGTCCAGAGTACTGAAAGAAGAAGCTAAAGTGTATACCAGGCATCCTAGCACCAGTAAAACAGCCTAACTGGGCCAAGGAAATTAATAGTTTAGAAAAAGAAGCTACACTGAACTATATAGGAGGTTTCAGGAAGTAAAAATAACATTTTCTAGTTAGAAATACTTATTTTTTAATAACTGGGAAGTACTGTATAGGTTCACTACCCTTTTATGTTGGATCACTGGAATAGGCCCAGAATATTTTAATTAATCCATGATTTATAAGGATGATGATCCTCACAGGAATTCTTTGAATGTGTATTTTAAGTATGCATTCCCCTCCCTCTGATCCTCATCCAGTAGTTATGTATTCCTTAGAGAGAGAGCTATTTGGGACAGGAGCTCTGTGTGAGGATGGTGCCTAACACAGTTGCAGTAGCGGCCACAGAGCCAAAAACTGACCACTCTTCTGGTGTCATGCAAAGTTAATATTCTCATAGACTTGAGAAATATGAAGAAGTATTGTCCCAGAAGTCTCAGCAGCATTTGTCTAGAAACCCTGTAGCTGAAGTTTTTCTGTGAGACCATACTGATGTTAGGAATGATGCAACTCCACATCTCACAAGGATGGTAGTAGGATCACAGCTGTGTAATTTCCCTCTAACTGAAGAATTTTGAAAGATATAAAGATGCCTCCATTTAAGACCTCTATATTCAGGGGAAATTCTTCTATTTATGTGGACCTGCTAGCAGGTACCACAGTTTATACAGGGGGTGAAATACTAACCATGAATTGGTTTTGTAACTACGTACTTACAGCAGCTTAATGTCTGGAATTACTCATTTATGTATGTGCAGATCCTCCAGTGGAATAAATGACACCTTGAGTGCTGAAAGAGAAAATGGAAAGCCCGAGAACATAAAAAATGAGGACTACAGGGAGAACACCACACTGCAAATTACCACAGTGAAGGAGATACCCCATGGAGATTTATGCATCACGGAGATATACAGTGGGACTCACCAGGGAGCAGGAGAAAGCAACATACACTTTTCTGAATCAAACCAAGAGACCACACAAAGCCACAGAATTACTCCCAAAGTGATTGGCACCTCCAAAGTGCTGCTGACAGACGAGGCTGCTCTCAGAGGGAAGACAGAGGACAGAAGGCCGGGAACTATGGTTGAGCTGCAGTTGTCCCTCTCCAATGACGCACACAAGGGCACCAGTGCTCCTGCTGTGACTCTCCTGGGGGCAGAAAAATGCCCCCCTACAGGAAGAGGACCCAGTGCACAAGATGATACCAGCCCTTTAATTGCAATTCCCCTGGGCATGAAAGAGGGCAACATCCAGTGGTCAAACAAAGTAGTCCAGTTTTCAAGCAGCAAAGAGGTCAAGAGGATCCAAGGTGCAGCTCCATCTATCCCCCGGGTGGAGGTGATCCTAGACTGTTCAGACAGGGAGAAGGAAGCACCCAGGTCTCTGTCTGAAAGGGGGTGTGTTGATTCTCAAGTAGAAGGAGGGCAGTCAGAAGCACCTCCTTCCCTCCTCTCCTTTGCAATCTCATCAGAAGGCACAGAGCAGGGAGAAGACAACAAGCACTCGGAAAAGGATCACAGACCTCTCAAGCACAGGGCAAGGCACGCAAGTAAGTATGTCCCATCTAATCATTTGCTCTGCCTGATGGCATCCTTTGTAACTTCAGGTACTGTTTCAGGATTTAGAATGCATTAGAAAAAATGTTTCAAGCTTTTTTTTCTGCAGTTTCCTAACATTCCTTCACTCTTTTCTTTTAAGCAATGTTTCTGTTCTTGCTTTATATATTTTGTCAGGGCAATACAATGCTCTTGGTGATGAGCCAAGAGTATACCTGTACCTTAACTGTGCTGAATAAGTTTTGCTTTGTAAACTTGCACTTTGAAATTAGCTCTTGACTTCGTCCAACTTACATCTCCAGAAAGGGCTGAACTTTGTCGGTCTTCTACTGCATATTCAGAGGCAATCTGTAGAATATTAACAAAAAGAACAAGTTGCCTGCACATGTCTAAATGAATTTCTCCTTCTATAGCAAAACCTTTGCGTAGTCATTTGCATCATCTAAAATCAAAGCCATGCCACTGCTCTCTAAAGCTAATAAAAAAGGCTGCCTGCAAAAGAGATTTTGACAGACACTAGCATGTGTAGAACTGTTACATGATCCTTTTGGTTTTGTCAGCCTTCTCCAGACTGTAAAGTGAACATGCTATTTCTCGTGACTCCCATGGCCAGAGGTCAGCTTCAAAATGTGTCCAAGAAGTTTATATGGAAGTAAACCTGCCACTGGAGCCAATATGAATTAACTGGGTGTAGATGTATATCATTTATGAATTAACCTATTTATTTATTTTTTTATTTATTTATTATTTTACTCATCTGGGACCTTACTACTGGTCGCTTGCTCCTTCCCAACAATGTGAAGAATCCTGTCTGGGGGTTTAGCAGCAGTATGTCAAAGGTGCTTGAATGTGTGCAGTGATATACTGTAGCAACAAGCTATTTCATATGCAGTGTTGGAACTCCTCTGCTAACCCACTGCTAATTCCTCTGGAAGCATATTTTTAGCACGATAAGCATTTGTGCCTTATTGGCAAGTGGATTAAGCAGTTACTTATGCTTAACTGTCTGTATGCAACCCACATATTTTGGGTATATTAAATGAAGTATAAAAGAAAAGTGCACATGCTTCACATTTTGGCTGCGAAGTCAAACCAACTGTAGGACTGTGCCTGTGTTTCTTAGAGAATTACTTGCAGTCTCTCTCTGAAAAGGCAAAAGTACGAAGAATTAACTATATTTTACATGATAAACCCTTTTCAAGCAGAACGTAGGTCCTGTCCTTTTCCCATCTCAACTACTACAATCTCAGTCTCTTCCAATCAAGTGGCAGATCATTATCCTTAGGAACCACTGATTTAAGCTATAAAAGTTTTTGCACCATTATTATTACTTAATACTATTATTATTAAAATCCTTTGTACACATTAGAACAAATTGCCAAGCAAAGGGAATACTCTGCTTGCAGCAAATACTATGAGTGTTTTCTACAAAATAGAAATTACAGTGCAGCACTTAAGTCTGAGCTAGAGAAGACCATTTATTATAGGTACTTGATCCCTTTAGCAGAAATTTTATCTGTAAATAGCAACCAGACTATATTTACCCGAACAAGTAGCACTCTAACACTGAAGCCCATAGTCTTAGAAAATGTCTGCAGTGACTATTGTAAGCATTTGGATTGTCACAGGACTGAGCCAAAGATACTGTGATTTGGCTCTCCCACAATAAAATATTATAAATTGCTGGTTTGGGTGCCATGCTCTTTTTTATAGATCTTGTGAGAACCATTGGTCCAGTCTTCCTGTCATCTGGTGTAATGGCAAAACTCCAATTGTCTTTAATAGGAGAAGTATCAGACTCCATCTACTGACATGGCCAAAAGGATCATGAATAGACAACGCATCACATGATTTTCTTTAATAAATTTTCTTTACTTATGCCAGCTAAAGATATTAAATAATTTACTGTTCTATTTTCTTCGAGTCATGCTTTTTCCTTTGAAATTAAGTGGATGGAACCGTTGATTTCAAAAGGAAGAGCTTAAAATTCAATTTTATTTTTTTTTAAGAAAGAAGCTGTCAAGGCTGTAATTCATGAGATGCAGTGGTAGAGTATGAGGAAGGGAAAGAATCAAGGACACTGCCCCATGAGGCATATGCTCCATGTCCCATAACAAGGAAGCCGTCATGCTGGTGTACAGTGCACCCATCAGCTTTACAGCTGCATCGGTTCCTCTTCCACTTGATGAAAACCAGTGATTTATGCTTTAAGGAACATGTGTCATTGATATATACTAGTGAATATTCTTCAGAAGTCAGTTGTGTATTCACTTTTGTCTCATTTTCTAAAGAAATATCCTGGAGCTGTTACATTTTACATTGTCTGGATTATATTTCAGACAAATAATGCTTGTTAAAAGACTGAAACCTGCTTTCATTGAGTACTATGGCCAAACTCCCACATCTTCCAAGAGGTTGAAAGTTGATGTTAGTATTTACTGTGTATGTGTTTCTGGATGTATAATTGCTTTTAAGAGGCTAATACATAGAAGCATACTGACTCCTAGCAACTGAACGCATTTTGCAATTTATGAGAGTAAAATAAACACCTAAATGGCAGAAGTTGCTACCACTGTCAAACTGAGCATGCTCAGTTTCAGTTGGTCTCAGATATTAAGCAGTCATGGGCCTGGCTGGCTGGGAACGGCAGCTGGAAGGCCAGGAACTGTGGTAAAACACTGGATAAATACCAGCCCAGAAACTGGATAAATGAGAAAATATCACTTGCCTGTTGCTGCTGAGATTACTTGTGGGAATAAAAATTAAAAATATTAGAAATAAAGGCATCTGTAATGTCCCTGCTGTACTAAGAGAATCCTAAAGAAAGTGATGCAGCCTTTGAACTTGTATGGGTGTGACTCTGAGGGATGCTGGATGTGGAATTTACAATGCAGTTGAAAGCATGAGAAAAGCTTAAGTATAATGAACTCTCCATACAACAGCAAATACATGTTTTAGTATAGGAGAAAGGGAGCATGGACAACTTTCAGTACAGATAAATGCGGCTGTTAGTCTCCATGTAATTTTTTGGACTGCATGCAATTAAAATGTGCACTTTGATTCTTCCCATAGGGCTCCGACGAAGTGAGAGCCTGTCAGAGAAGCAGGTCAAAGAAGCCAAATCTAAATGTAAAAGCATTGCACTGCTGCTGACAGCAGCTCCCAACCCCAATTCCAAGGGGGTGTTGATGTTCAAGAAGCGTCGCCAAAGGGCGAGGAAATACACTTTAGTCAGCTACGGGACTGGGGAGTTAGAACGTGACGAAGACGAGGGTGAGGAGGGCGAAGGTGAAGAGGGGGACAAAGAAAATACTTTTGAAGTGAGTTTGCTTGCAACGAGTGAGTCAGAAATAGATGAGGATTTCTTCTCTGACATTGACAAGGACGGTAAGATTGTGACCTTTGACTGGGACAGTGGTCTACTCGAGGTTGAGAAGAAGACAAAAAGTGGAGAGGAGATGCAGACGCTTGCGGATAGCACAGGGAAAGGGGCCCTCATGTTTGCCAAGAGACGGCAGAGGATGGATCAGATTACAGCAGAGCAGGAGGAGATGAAGGCAAGCACAGTGCAGACAGAGGAACGCAGGGAAACCACCACTACAGAGAGCTTCCAGAAAGTAAGCTCTTCAGTCTATCAATCAAAAGAGGAGGAAACGTCCAGGCAGCAGACCTGTGTGAGCAAAAGCTACACTGACATGACCCAGAATCACAGCAAAACAGTACAACAAAATGGCTTTGGCTTAGCACCAGCCACAAACCTTTCTTTTCAGTCCTCTGGAGCCCCAAAAGCAGCATCTTTGAATGTAACAGCAAAACCCTTCTCATCTGGGGTTCAAAACCGAGCAGCTGCACCATTTTCACCTGTAAGAAATGTCACTAGTCCTCTTTCAGATGCACCAGCCCCACCCCCTTACTGCTCTGTCAGCCCCCCAGCTGAGGCTTTCTACAGACCCGTCACAGCTCCTGTGGCCAGCAAAGCTGCCCCTACCATGTGGGCACCCAGCGAGCCCACGGAACACATAGCATCCAGGGATGAAAGGATTGCCGTGCCAGCCAAAAGAACTGGGATACTGCAAGAGGCAAAGAGAAGAAGCACTTCAAAACCTATGT
The DNA here is from genome assembly GCA_013390025.1 of Pitta sordida. NCBI lineage: Eukaryota > Metazoa > Chordata > Aves > Passeriformes > Pittidae > Pitta > Pitta sordida. The sequence continues at coordinate 72,568 of WEKX01023838.1, forward strand.
TCAATTTCAAAGATGCACCCAAAGTAAATCCTAATCCTGCCCTGTTATCACTTGTACACAACTCAGAGGGCAAAAAAGGTGCTGGAGCTGGTTTTGAGTCAGGACCTGAAGAAGACTACCTCAGTTTGGGAGCTGAAGCTTGCAATTTCATGCAGACTCAAGCATCTAAACAAAAGGCCCCTCCTCCTGTTGCTCCAAAGCCTTCACTCAAGGTGTCTCCTTCTGCTGGTACTCCAGTTTCACCAGTTTGGTCACCTTCAGCTGCAGCTTCTAACAAGCCTCCTTCTTTCCCAGCACCAGCCTCACCTCAGGCAGCCTATCCTGCACCACTGAAATCTCCGCAGTATCCTCACTCTCCCACCCATCCCCCAAGTACTCTCAATCTAGCTGGTCCTTTCAAAGGGCCTCAGGCAGGCCTGGTGAGTCCAAACCATGTGCCCAAGTCACCAGTCACACCAAGCACTGCAGAAACAAAGCCCCCCTTTGAGATGCCCCCAGCCATGAGTGGGAAAGGAGCACAGCTATTTGCCAGGAGACACTCACGGATGGAGAAGTATGTGGTAGATTCAGAGACTGTGCAGGCAAACATGGCACGAGCCTCATCTCCGACGCCATCTTTGCCAGCTTCTTGGAAATACTCATCCAATGTCCGAGCACCTCCACCTGTTGCTTACAATCCCATCCTTTGCCCATCTTACCCTCCTGCTGCTACCAAGGCCTCCTCAAAGTCTGCTGCTGCTGCTACCAAAAATACAAAAAGAAAACCTAAGAAAGGCCTCAATGCTTTGGATATTATGAAACATCAACCTTACCAACTCGATCCATCTTTATTTACTTTTCAACCTCCCAAGGAAAGCCATGCCATGAAGCAGACATCCAAGCTATCCACTACAAAGCAATCTCTACCTTTGCCTACCTTCCTACCACCTGGTGCCGGCTCTCCCAATAGGGCCCGGCCATCTTCCGTGTATTCCGTGCCTGCCTACGGCTCCCAACCTCCGTTCCAGTCAAATGCTTCTCTGCCAGTAAATGAATCCTATTCACCTACAGGCTACTCTGCATTTTCTAAGCCAGAAACCACCACATCCTCTTTGTTTACTGCTCCGAGGCCAAAATTCTCAGCAAAGAAAGCTGGAGTCACTGCACAGGTGTGGAAGCCATCAGTTATTGAAGAGTAACCCTTAGAGCTGAAACTTAGTGTCCGTGTTGCTTGCACTCACTGGTTTGCAGTGGTCACCTGGCACACAAACAGTGCCAGCGTTATTCCTTAGCTCACTTAATAACATCAGATGTGTCACCTCCAATCTGGGTCCAAAATATTTGAACTTTTTTAAGGAATCAAAATAGATACAAATTTTAGCACATTTACCATATTACTGGGTGCTTTCTAGAGATATCATCTTGAAATGGAGAGATGCCATTGCATGAAGTGAGCAGGACACTAGGTTTTTGCCTTAGGACTACGACAGCAGAAACAGCAGTAAGCAGTATTCCTGATATGTCAAATTAATAGAGAAGAGCTTTCTTTCTGTCCCTCTCCCCCACTGTGTTCTGGTCACCTTGGGATTTGAGGACTTTGGCCTTTTTTTAAAAAAGAGAAGTGCCTTATTGACTAATAGTAATACGTATTATTAACATAGCATAAAATAGATACAGTGTTAGACTCTGACTGATCACCATCAGAATACAGTTGGATAGACCTTTGGCTGCACAGAGAGCCACGGAATTCACTCAGGATCTGTCTTGGCTCAAAGGTCCTTCCACAGGAATCTGGTTGATCAGCCAGGGGCTTAGCTTGTAAGCTATGTGGATCAGCTGTGATCCAAAAACCATGAATTGCCTCTGTGATTTCACAGAGAATGTGCTATAAGAGATGCTGGAGTGTTCTGAAGACTAAAAGAGGTGGAAAGACAGCTGGACAAACTAGAGATTTCCCATTTTGGGGAAATTTGACATCCTGAAATTTGCAGGGATATTTTTAGCCAGAGTTTGCCTTGAACCCAGCAAGTACGAGAGAAGCCTGTAAATCCAAATTATTGACCAGTGAGAGAGGTGAGCTGGGTTTTGCAGCTGCAAGGTAATGCACCACTTTCTTGTGAAAGCACAGTGACTTAGAACTGAAGGGCTACCTATAGTCAAGAGCACTGATTCTTGCACCCAGAGTAGTATGGCCACAGAAATTAACAGTAAATCGTAATTATGACTGTGTCTTCCTATTGGCATCTCATACACACTTTATTATTTTCACTTGGGGCTCTACAGTGCTTCTTCCCACTTTAAATCTTTTTACTCTGGTCTTATACTTTCATCTTTTACTTGTAGTGGGGACTAAGGATTGAAATACTGCTACTGTAGAAAATTCTTCAGAGCCTGTGGTCTTGAAATGTACTGTATATTCCTGCAGTGGATACAGAGGCTTGCTGAAATCAAGGAGCTGTATTTGAGTAGTTTAGCATGTCTTTCAGTAGGCAGTCCTGCTAATGTCAGTGGTGCTAGGGCTGAAACAAGGTGCTGTTTCATACAACTAAGGGTATCAAAATCCATCCCAAATGTGAAGCTAAACATCAAAGCATCACTCTATGAATAAAAGGAGCAGAATCTGTTGATATATTTGCCTGAACTATTATTCATCTAGTTACAGACCAGCTTATGGACCTTTTATATCATGGTGGCAGTTGTAGATCTATCTACCTTGATGAAGAAAACATTCCTCAGTATGAACACAATCCCCTTAGTTTGGTCCCATGCTGGTGACTAAAATTGCAATCCAAGCTGAGAGGAATGCATTTGGGTGCACATGCAGAAAGCAGGCTGAAATCAAAGTCCAAGCAAGCCAATAAAAATCACTCAAACAAATCACTTTCAATTCTGGACCTCCACAATTCTACTCTCCCCTTTAAATTTTGGATGAGGATGCTGATTGCATGAGAAGAAAATGACCAAGTGATCCATCTCCCTCTTAAAATGCAGGAAAATAATGGGAATTTGGGGAGGGAAATATTTTGGAACACTTGGGAAATACTCGTACTGCATTTACCCAGAGACAGAAAGTAGCAATATTTAAATCCTTTGGACATCTCCCTTCTCTCTGTTTTCCTCTGTCAATATCTGTATTTTTCTTCTATCATTAAACTTGTATCTTTCCTCTCTGCCTGTTTGCGGATTTTTTCTTTGGTTTGGCTGCTTTTTTTTTGCTGTTGTTTCACTTACATGTACAAACTGACAGTGTATCTTGGGGGAAGCCTATTTTCTGTGCCATTCTGTTCATATGAAATCTCCTTGCTTCCCTTTGCCTTCCTCTTCCCTTTTCTGTTCTCCATCCTCTCCCTTTTTCCCCCTCTTTAAAAGTTCGGTTTGCAGTTATACACAATATTTTAGGTAGACATTTAAGATACCAGTATATACTTGGAATAAAGATACCCCACTAAAGGTAAGTCATGCTGCTGGGAAGAGACACAGAAATGCCATCAGCCTCTTATTGCCTTACATGTTTTTGCTTACAGTCTCCTCCTATGAGATACATCTGTAATTTCCAATCACACTTCGTATGTGTTCAGTGTTGTACTTCCAAGTACCCTGTGTGAACCTGGAGATTACCCAAATCTAACTTGCATACATACGCCTGTATGCATTTCTTACTTTCCAAGTAAGAAATAAGGATTACTATTCTAATTATCACCAGAATAAACAAGAGGTAAATCTGGGACATATGCTTATGCAAAGGAAAGTTCTTCACAGAAGCGGAAGTTACAAGAGAGCTGTGGGGTGAAACAGAACATTTCAGTTTCCTGAGTTATCTGCCTCAAATTCATCTGGCAGACAAAAGGCATCTTTAAAACAGTTTTGCTATTTCTTTAATTTTCAGCACAACCCCAAAGTTCCCTTGGGGAGTCACCTAAATCCCATGTCTGTTGGCAGCAATAAGCAAAAAGTCTGCTTCTGTGACAGCAGTATAAAATACAGCTGTTGGCTCATCTCCTCTTTATTTTGTCCAAAGGAAAGGAAAGGAAAGTGTATCTATGCTGAAGATCTGAATTTAGATCACATTTGGATTCAAATATAAGTATTTCATGCAGCCTATAACGATGACAGGAGGATTTTTAAAGCTCCAGTAAGAGTTAAAAGCAAGAGTCTCAGGGACATTGGTGCTCTTAACTCAGTTAAGAGCTTTTGAAAATCCCATTCAAAGTCCAACTCTGGATTCAATTTCATATTTAGACATCATTCTATACACATAGTGCTTGGATCCAACCTGGCTTCAAGACTCTTTTTACTAATCAGGTAAGTCTTTAATTCTTATTAATATTTCAGAAGACTAGACTGCTTAAAGTAACGGGTTTATCCAGGATGTAATCTCTTTTGGGGCAGATATTTAGAGGAAAATTGAGCAGTTCCTTGTCTTGGGTCAAGATAAAAAGCTAAAGATGATGTCAAACAGATCTGAAATGTCAAGGAAATTAAGGGTTTGTGTAGAGGAGCCATCTGAAACTTCACTTTGAAAGGGCAGTGAGCTTTTGTAAATGTTTTCCTGAAAACACTATTGAAATTATTTCGTATAATATGACAAGGTACCAGGATGCAATTGTCATGTTTTCTATATAAGCATATTTAACAGTGAATTTGAAGTCATGCCTAATAACAATACTTCCAGGATGTTCACATTAAAGGAGGAAATTAAGTGTTTTATGCTGCTTTTAGCACATTTAATTACAGCACATACTGGAAGTATTGTACTGCACCAGTTTGGATTCTAGACAGCCTTGTCATGAAAACAGCTACAATCAGTCAAGTATTTCCAATTTCTAATTCAGTTATAAACCTCTGTTATAAAACCTGAATTTAAAAGTTTTGTTTTGGAGATGAGTGGCTTTTAGACAGAAAAGATTTCTCCTGAAAAAATAAAAGGCAAAATTTAGCTCCTGAACAAAGAACTGTTTATCTTCTCCCCACTTTTCTAAGGGAACCACTCCTACCATGAACCTGCTCAGCAAAAGGTAACATATAAAAGAACCAGAAAGAGATTTAAATTGCTTTTTCCTGCAGGAACATTTACAGAGTAAACATTATCATCTCCGACAAGTAAGTCTCATTCTTTCACTTTCTGCTCTCTTATGGAATAAATAATTTTGTCAGTGTACTAAGATTTGTGACAGCATCCAGTGACAATAGGCTGCTTGGGTCCCAAAACACCTGGCAGATGGTGTGGGGCTTCGTAATGCACTCATGTCAAGACATGCAGCAGGGAATGCCCACTTCCCTTCTAGACACACTAACAAGTCACTTTGAGATCAAGCCAATGCCATTTTGAGATCAGCCACCAAAAGCTTTCAGATAATTTTTGTCTGAAGCCTTCTTGCACCGACCCTAATTTTACATATCTAGTTTAATCTTATTCGTGTTATTTTTCATGCCCAATTTCATTTTATATGCGACGTTCAAAAGTCATGACACAAAATCAGCCCTAAAAATTGCAGTGACCCACTTTGCTGTCACCCCAGCAATCATGTGGCAATGGTTTTGTTTTCTTTTTTGGCTGAGTGCTGATTAGTGAATGTTCTAAATTGAATCTTCAGAATTTACACAAATTTGTATTAGCAGTAAAGGGATTCTAAGAGGTTGAGGTATCAGCAGGCTCCCAAAAATTAGGAAGTGAAGAGTTGGTATGTGACTCAGATAGGAAAGTTAGTGCTAAATGGTAATGTGGTAATTTTGACAGAAAATACTACTAGGACTAGAGGGAGGTAAGCTGTGGGGAGAGAACTACACACACAAAAATAGCAGAGACTGCACAGGATAAAACACTTGTTAGGGGATCATAAAATAGTGAAGGTAAATGAACAATCAGCAAGAAGGTTTCACTTATTCTGCAGAGAGATGGCTGACTATTTACAGACTTTCACTGAAAATTTATTCTGCTGAACTCTGATGTTACAAAGAAAACTTCACAGCAGATGATGTGATCTGGGAGAAGCACTGCTTTCCAAGGATCCAGGATGACACCTCCACAAAGGACAAGCCTGACCATCATGTGCTGCTGCTGCAGCATCTCTGTACAGAGGCAGGGAAACACCAGGGAAGTGACAGCAACTAACAATCTGCAAAATCTTTCTCCTCTCTTTTTTTTCCAGGGTACTTTTCCAGATTTGGTAGCTTTAAGATTCCAAAACCACTGGTTCTAAAAGGATTCACTCTTCCAGTCTTGCCTTTTTCCATGGCACAACTTTTCTTTACCTGAAGTCAAACTCCCAGGATTCCACTGATCACTTTGGCAGTTTGACACAGCAGTGCAAATCTTAATTACTCAGCTTGGCACAATGATATTTTTATAATGGCTCAACCCAGCTTGAAATAGAAATGTTATACCACGAAGAAACTTGACAAGGTCTTCAAAAAACCATGGATTCAGAAGCTCTGATTTAGCTCACTGCCGGTAGATTCCCTGGTAATTTCCTGGCACACTCAGTGCCACCACCACAACTTCCCAGTGCCCATGACAACAAGTGGTCTTACTTTATAGCAGACGTTACCTTTGCAGGTGATTACATAAAGGAGGAGTTGCTTACTAAAGGAAACGCTTTAGGTTTATTATCAAATGATTAAAAGAATAGGAAAAGTACTGAAGCCCGGTGAAATACGTGCTCTTTTGGAAGAACCTCTACAGAGTCAGACTTGAAATCTTCCTTTACAAGCTAAGACCAACCATATGATGATACTCCCATGGGCTTAACATTTGATTCCTCAAGTAAGGCAGGCGAAGACATTTTCTTTATATGCTAATGAATTCTGCTGTTATCCTCAGGGAACGAGCTGGTAATGATCTGACAAACTGTTCTGAATTGCAGTGCCTGTGAAACCTGCACTGTGGTAGTGTGTTATAATAACTGCACATTCCTCTGGGCTCAGAAAAACCAGCTGTAAGAAAAACAACAGACTGACTATCTGGATGAAGGCTTCCTGTGTGGGGTAGTGAATGTAACAAGTGTTTGCAAACAAGAATCCTTGGTCCTTTTGTACGTCTTTAAGACAGACATCTGAAACCAAAGAGTCTCCTCAAAATTCCAGGCAATTAAAAGATAAACTGCTATGAAAATAACCAGGTCATTTCTAAATAGGTGTCAAGACTGGACTGTTGAACAGGTGGAATGTTTATTTTTCCATCTAGGTCTGAAACAACAGATTGTAAGTGATGTAAGAAATGTACAACAAGCAGAAACAAAGGAGAAACAGTAAAATACAGAAATACATACCAAAAAAATCCCCAGAAGTAACATACACTCCCAGTCACAGAAGCACATGTTGGATTACAAAGGGTGACATGGAGCACACCACTTGTTGATTTTACTTTGAGCTTTAACTGATTGCAGAGCACAGAATTCAGTACATTTCTATTAGAAGCAAAAGCTTCCATACAGTAACAACTGATTTTTTCTCTGATTTGTGAGAATGCTACTTCTTAGAGCCTCACTGTGCAGGTGATTGTTGGCACATGGCTTTATACTGTGATAAAAGCAAAGCATGGGGATCTTGGTACGCTTAGTTTTCTTCCAAGAGTCTTGGTAATTTTCCCACACAAGCCTTAGAAGTGGAACCTAAGCAGGTGACTCAAAATCTGCCTGAATTTTAATTTTCTGTAGTTAAGGAAACAATTTTGGTATGTACAGATATTTCTGTCACGCTGACTTTTATTAACCAAACCAGACTTGTAAGTTTCTCCAGAAAAGTTTACAAATACTTCTTGCTTCTCATTTGGCTGATGTCAAAAACTGCTGAGGTGTGACTAATGAGAAAAAAAACCATGATAGCACTGTATTAAAAATGCAAAAGATTACCCAGCAATGTGTGGGTTTTTTGTGATGTAGATCTGTGCTTGCACTGTACTCTGCTGCACAGCTGGGAGCATTCCAGGTGTACTAAATGATAAACTTTTCTCATGCTAGGATTACTTTCTGAGAGGTGTTTTGGTAGAGAAACATGACAGACTTGGTACTGCTACAGGAAAAGTACTGAATCAAGCACCTGACGTTATGTATATGTTATTATGAGAAAACAATACTAAACACTCCTGTTTGCATTGCAAAGTGAGACAACTGGAGTGCATGTGTCATCTTAATCCAGCCTCCTTGGGCATTTGTGTAACCGCAAGATCTGTAATTATGTCATGTCATGATCTGCTATTTTTTGCTGTAGGACCCCAGACAGGGATGCTGATCTGATAAATAGCTCTTTGCTGTTTGGTTTTGACATAGGTCTGTGCTTAGCACCACTCCTTATTTAAAGTACACTCTTGAGTGTGCTATTCATGCAGAATTATTTCCTTACAGGTTTTTTTTGTTAGCACCAAAGGCATCCAGAAGCCATAGTTCATCTTTGCACTATTCTACAAATGAATAAATAACACAGGAAGGGAGTGGCACTGACACCAGGACACTCAGTAACCTTGGGTGTCTTGCTATAGACACTTGGCACCTCCGGAGTGCAGCAGCACATGCACTAGTTACTCTAAATGATCCTTAACATCACTCTGCCAGTGTTAACAGATGGCAGGTCTCCGGGTGCAATTCCAGAAATTCAGTGACCACCCCTGCATTCCAACCAGCGAAAGCACCTCTTGCCCAATTCCTAGAGAATCCTGGCCTTTCCTCAATGAAGCCCTGGCAGAGCACCCAGTGGGGCAGACACACTTCAGACACAAAGAGTCTGAAACCAGTTCTAAAGCAGGTGGCGGTACCACTTCTCAAGGGAGCAGGGTCAGAAACCAGGACCAACTTTGCACTCACAGCTGTGCAATACAAAACCCAGAAGGTGGCAGCAAATATTCTTCCTCATGAGACATAAACCATCTGTTCCCAGGAAATCCAAGATGCCTATGGCCAAAAAAGTATCGGCCACATTCTGTAGGCATAGAAGTATCGTATTTTGATAATTGCAGATGGATAAAGAGAAAATAATGATGAAAAGCACTGGTTTTCTTTTGTTTACACAGGTGCAAAGTGAGCTAACTGTATAATTTATCACAGGCTAGCAATAGGCTCATGGTTTTTAACCACAGAGGCATTTGGCCACTTCTACCATTATTTGACAACTGAAAAGGACTTAATTGTCAAAAGCAAAATTTATCACAAAGCCTATGTGAGATGGTCGACAGTAACTGTTTCATTACGGAATCTCAGAATACTGTGGTTGGAAGGGACCCACAAGGACCATCGAGTCCAAGTCTTAAACGACATCACTGCCTCCCTGGCGGAAATTGAACCCGGGTTTCCTGCATGACACTCACCACTGTGCTAAAGTGGATTTCCAGTTTGTATATGAGTGATGAAAGCAGGATTATTCTCACCTGAAATAATACCACATTTTTTAACAGTCTGGATTTAGAATAAATTAGGTTTCAGTCGTAAAATTCCCTGTAAATTTTCAGAAGGAAGCCCTGACAGTGCAGCTTTGAGACAGTCAGGATCTGGGAGGAACTATGTGACCCTAATGATTCCCTGAATCCCCTGCCATTAGTATCCCCATTAGCCAAAATGCTGCATTTCCAATTTAGCCCACTGTAAATGATTTCAAAAGTTTCAAATAAATATAATTTTTCCATTTTATTTCAATACCTTTTGTATTTGTATTGTATAACAGCTGCATTGTTTACTGCAGAGCTGGCAGCATTTCAGAGAGAAAATATATTTTTCATTACATAAAGTTTGAATTCTAAATGGTTTGGGATGCTAAAAGCCATAATAAGATTAACTATATGACTCCCTTCTATACCCAGTTCAGTTTAAGAAAATCTAAAGTGCTTTTTTGATGTTTAAAAAAATGGAAAGAAGGAAATAATTAAAAGGAATAAAAATCAAATATTATTTATTTTTCCTACCATTTTCGCAGCAGTTTGGTCTCTAAAGGCAGTAACCTTTACAAGCCCATAGAAATGTGAAGGAGAAATGCATCACTCTGGGCTTTGTATAAAGGCAGAATCATTTTTTGAGATAAAACAATTGTTTTATCTACTTCCTCCTCCTTTGTCCCCTTTCTGTGTAAACATTAGTCAGCCACTATTGTTAACTCAGACATGAACATGCTTTGATATGGGATTAAGGACCAGGACTATAATGAAAAGCCCAAAATAAAACTGTTTTAAGGACTTAGACACTTAGGTCCAGTTTTTTCAAGTGACTTAATCAGGGGGAGTCTATGTTGTTTACCACAGAGTATGAAAAAACGTGTGATAGTATTACATATTCTGAAGCTAAAGATCAATGAAGTTCAGAATAAAGTTGGATTAGATAGAAATATTATATTTTTTAGCCCAATAAATTATTACAAAAGTATGTCACTGTGCGAGGGAGAAAAATCTGCTGTGTAGGCTTCTGTTGGTTTGCTTTAATTACAACAGAAAATACCATAAGAATCTCAAAGGTCAGCAGGCCTGGAAACTAAATTTTTCCTCCTCAAGGCAATGATGTCACATAACTGATGCATTTCCTGTGTTTCTTCCATGGGTGATGAAGAAATTCAATAATTTTCCGTGAAACAGACACGAGAATTAGAAAAGTTTCCCCCTGAACCCAAAGGGTTAAAACTGTCTCAGGCTGCTTAATTCAAAATAACTAAGGCTCATGTTAGCTAAATATATTTTCACCTTCTGGGATATCCTGAGTTTTCAAATCCTCTTCTGCCCACCTTTAGCACAATTATCATTTTTTTCCTTTAGGAAAGGTAGAGAGTTCAACCTGGTTCTCCTACCAATAGCCTCTTCCTTCAAAAATCATTGGTCCACTCTTTCTCTCCATCCAAAAGACAGGCAGAGGCAACATTATCACTGGAAGTTAGCAAGTAAGTGGGGATCTCCCTTTACTTTTTCCCTAATTCCTTCATGCCCTTATGGAATGGAAAAGGTTTTTCCCGTATACTTCAGCTTCTTTCCAGATAATTCATGTGGAATGTTATTTGCCCTCACAGGTTTTGTCCTGTTACAACCCCAAAAGATAATGTCAGTTAAAACCACCAGTTCAGTCTTCAGTCCATGGAAGGAGAGACTAATCCACACTTTATCAAATCTAAAGGAAATGGCTATGCAATTTCACATTTTTGAATATCAAAGTTAAACCCCAGCTTATCATCAGAGCTGTGTCTAAATGCAAACGGTCAAATGGGAAAGCAGAAGAATTTGACTGGTCCAGGGCATGACACATTAAACAGTACCTTCATCTAACTGGCTTGAAAAGTCAGTTATTTTATCCAATGCCTCTTTGTACAGTACCATTTCCCTCTGCAGCTCTGAAATTGTACAAAGTACTCTTAGGGGTTGGGATTTGAAATTCCTTTAAATAAAGGAGAACTTTTCTGTTTACTCAGCATAGACAATATTCTAGAACCCTTCTGATGGGAGCTAACACAGGTAGACTAGGTGAACCTGTCTGAACAACTTTTTCATCCCTCTCAACAACCTTATCTTCTGACTTTCTTAACTTTCATTATTACCACTTCATTTTTTGCGTTTCAGGTTATCAGATTCACTTCTAACACGACAGTTTGCTGTAGGTATGAGTGGGTAAGATTAACAATGTTAGGGAGTTTGCTCTCTGGAAATGCAAGCTGGAAATAGCTGGTCATAGCTAAGAGGTGGAAGGATTGTCATGTTATAAAGCATTAGTTGTGGAACTTGTCAAAACTCGCAGTACATAAACCCTGTGTGTCACTACACTAGGTACTGATGTCTAGTTCATGATCACAGTATTTTAAGTTTTGGAAGCTAATTGGGGAAAACAACGCAGGCCAGAGTTGTTTGGATGGAATTCTAGCAAAGCCTCTGGCAAAAGAGCCTGGAATTTAACACAAGATTTCAGAATTAAAGGTGTTTAAACCTGAGGATATAAATCACGGAGTGTAAATCCATGAGTTTAGGAACCACATGAGACTTTGGGAACACTGTGATTTGTGTAACATGAAGATCAGGTCTGGCTTGGGGGAGGGCTGTACCTGCTTTGTGTGCTGCCAAATGACTGCAGCAGAACCTTCTCATGAACACAGTTTCTGATTCAAAGTGCTGCATTACTAAGAAGATTAGGATTTGTCAAATATGAATGGATTGCTCCTATAAGTGGGTCGGAATGTACTGAAATTCTGAGGGCATTGCCTTTTAAAGAAGCCCAAAGTAGTGTCATGTCAGGGTATTAAGTGAATGATTGCATTAATGTCTTTAATTGTTTGTGTCCATTTTTGTGCCCTGAAAAGTGAAAACTGGGATAGGTCTAATAATTTTCAAGTAAGAAGAGCACTTCTTAAAAGGAGATTGCCAAAGAAATGTTCTTGGACAGATGTCCCAGACAGAGCCTGTTATCAAATAAATTAGGCTGTGCCTAATGTTAGAAAGAATCTTGCAAACACACACAGAACTGTCACAACAGGAATTCCTTTGGCATTAAGAATGGTCATTTCAGTGCAAGGCACAGCAGCTAAGTGGCAGAAAAGCTACACAGTTGTTAATGTCACTGCACCTTTCCAGTGGAAGGCTGCTTGTTTTCCTCAAAAATTCAATTTGCTCTTTGTTCCTGTTTCTTTCTCTGTCTCCTTTCTAGTATCTCTGGCCCTTCGAGTAAATTACAGTTCTAAAAATATCTGTAGACATAAAAATGATTCCAGGGTCTGTTGTTCCAGCTTGGAAGCCAAGAGAAGGGACTTCCTTTCTTGCTGTTTAATAACTGCACCTATATTTGGTGTTTTGTTTTCCTAGGGAAGAAGCAGTGGCCGCTCGCTGTCACTTCCTGGGAGACCTTCTTCCTTCATTTCTCCAGCCATGTCTCCTACTTCTCCTCTTATGTTTCAGCCTGCCCCTGATTACTTCAGCAAGCCAGACACGGCAGCCGACAAGCCTGGCAAGAGACCGACTCCCTGGGAAGCAGCGGCACGGTCTCCCCTTGGCCTGGTGGATGAGGCTTTTGGCCCCCAAAATATGCAGGAATCCATTGCTGCTAACGTGGTATCGGCTGCTCGCAGGAAAACGCTTCCCGAGCCCCCGGATGAATGGAAACAAAAGGTCTCTTATGAGCCTCCAGCCCCAAGCGGTAGCGCAGCCTTTCTGGGAGGGAAGCAAGCGGGTGTTCCATCGTCCCCCAAAAGCTCCCTGTCGGTCCCCAGTGCCCCCGTGCCGGCTGGCTCCCAGCTGCAGTATCCTTACTGCACCCAGCGCTCCAGAACGGATCCTGATATAATGTCCATGGATTCCAGGTCTGACTATTGCTTGTCAACAGCTGATTCAAACTACAACCCACAGCCAAGGGGATGGAGGCGTCCAACATGAGCATCTGAAGGGCCTGGCTTATTTTCCCTTAAGATTTCAGTTGGAGAAGGAAAGTTTCTTGCTGGCCTGATGACCTCTGAACTGAATAAATGAGGAGACAAAACTGAATGGAGCACAGTTTTGACATGACTGCAGGGCTAGGAGCCTCCAGGATAGACTCAGTTTTACACCTAAGGTTGTTCTGCTTGTCAAAAAGCAAAAATACTCATTTCTTGGAAGGGAGGGGGGAGGATGAAAGTGGGGCAATCAGTGTGCTTGATGCAAAATCTAGAAAGTGTGTAGAAAGTGACAGTACAAGTGCTTGCAGTTAAACTAATGTGAAGGGGGGGGGGGAGAAGTAAAATAAGGGCATTTTAAAGGCAAGAAGTATTTTACAGGATCTTTTAGGTTTTCTGGGTATGTTTGACATGAGTTCTGAGGTACTAAAAATAGCCAGATTTGAAAAAGTTCCAGTGGAAGTGGAATACTTCAGAGCAACGGCTTATTTGCCATATGTTTTCTTTACCGCGTTTTTATAATGAGCTGAGAAAGTAGATCAGTGGTTATTTTTACTGTGGTCATGGTACCTGAATCACCACAATATGTAGATACAGGAAATCTAACTCAGCCCAACTTTTCAGATGGAATCCAAGTGAGTTTCAGTGACGTTTTACATATTGTAGTTCATCAAATAATCTGCAAACACCAGGAAGAAAGGTGTTGTTAATCAGTACCATGATACTTGAACAACAAAAAAAGATGAGGAATGTATTTAAACTGGATTGCAAGTGAATTTTGTTATAAACTATAGAACAAGCCGAAGGCTGAACAGCCTTTATTTCTCTGTGTAATGCACTAATTGCTGAGCATTTACTGCTACAGTTGCCTGGTGAACTGACTGGCTGGGCAGGTATTTGTAGTAACTAAGTAGCTCGATGTTTAGAAAGCTTTTGAGTTGTACTCTCAGTATGGAAGTCATACGTAAGTTGTTTCTCAAGGACAATACCTGTTCTGCATAGAAACAGGTATGTGAGAGAAGGTGTCTGACGTGATACGCGGTAGGAGTCTCGTAACAAATATCTGGATGGTTGGTTATACTTAAAACAATCTTGATGGATCTGAAGAGACGGTAAATAATTTGTGCTGGTGATACATATCTTTCATTTACAGCTTATTTAAACAATATGTGGCTAAAATATATGTGTATTCCAAGCTTATTGGGTAGTTTAGATGTTGTTAAAGCATTAAATTAACACCCCAAGTTTTGCAAAGTGCTCTCAATCCTCCTTATTTTGTGGGGAATTCTTCAAGGATCTGTGAAGCACAATCATCTAAAATTACTGCAGAACTGGTAACTATCCTTAGCTTGAGAAACGTTGTCAACTGTGAGTGAAATGATTAGATCAGAAAGAACTAAAACATATATGCAGTAAGAAAAAATACATTACAAAACATTCCCATCTGCAAAGAATCATCCCTTATAGCAACTATAAGTTATAATTGGTCCAAAGGAAAGAGGAAAATGAAATCCAAGTTCAGCCAAGCTGGAACTTTCCAGAAAAGCAAATAATTACATGAAAAATATACCCCTAATGAGTTTAAGTTGGCAGTAATTCTCTAGTCAAACAGAAGTCTCCCTGAAGTCAACTGATCCTTCTGACCAAGCAGGAAATGAAAACAGCAGAGTTGGAAGCCTTTAGACTAAGATCATATTGTTACAGCACTTTACAGATTTATTTCACAAAATAGGAATTTGCAAAGAAGATTTAGAAAAATTACATGAGCAAGGGTGCTATGGTATGCCTAAAAATGAGCTTTCACCTCAGAGTCATACATGTACATAATCAGAGTAAATTTTCCTGCCACACAGGCAAAAGTAGCTTTTTCTCTGCAGAGCCCCTTAATGTCCCCTTTTGTCACAACTGGGAATATTTCTGCTGAAACCAATGGGACCTTAGGGATTTATCTTCAGATATAGGCCTATCTCTCTGGAAGTACATGTCAAGTTTTCACTTAATTTCAGTGAAATTATAAATCAAATTGAAATTCAGTGAAATTTATAATTCAAGGTCATCAAGGCCTTAACTAGTTAATAAATATTAGCAGATGTGTATTTCACAAAAGGCTGTGTTCTGAAAAGTGTATATGTACTGCAGACATATTTTGCTGAATTGTGATCCATATTACCAGAACAAAACCAATTCCCTGTATCCAGGCCTAGTTCAGATTTCTGGTTTGAACTCTTCCCTTTACATCATTAAACAGGAAACCAGTTTAATGACTTCACAGAAAAGCATATTTTTACCCAACACCATTTTTTTAGTTCTCAGAATCAGACACCTGACTTCTGAATTCTCGCTGAAACTAGTGCTGTGAATTCCAAGGTCATACATGTACCAGGAGGAAATGTGTGCTTAATTTTAATGTACACGCAAGTAGTTTACCAAAAGTGTTTTTAAATTTTGATAGTCCAAAAATAATGTTATGACATGAACTGATATTTAAAAGGCCTTTATGCTGTGACCACAGAGCAATATGGGAAAACATACTCAAGAATGAAGCCCTAATTCCCTACCCCCAAATATGCAACATATAAGCAAAGAGTTTCAGAGAGACACACTGACTTTCTGTCAACCTCCCAAGAGAAAACAAGTATAGCTTTATAATTTTATTTTATTCACAAGAAGGAACTCATCACTGAGTCCTTCTGTGAACATGAATTCCTTATGTTGAGTTTCATAATTAATCACAGATCAACTTGTGTGTCTAACATGATCTACTACGGATTTTTTTCTTTCCTCCTGCTGAGGACTGACCAGCTCTCTTTCCCACGTGGACTCTCTCGTATCTAATACGGGATGAGTTCACACTGCAGCATTTCCCTCAATAGCAACACTGGTAAGTGGCTCTGGCCTCCACCCACACGTCTATTTTTACAAAGTCTGTGGGCTATGGATTGTCTCAGAGATTTACTCCGTTGCCACACAGAAATGAAACAAATGTTTCTGAAGTTGTTAGTGGGAGGACAGACATAGAGGCAGGCAGGCAGATCACACAGTCTTGTCTGGAAAGCAAATGAGGCTGAGTCCAGATTGAGACCATGTACTGATTTCAAGGGAAGAAGCAGGCCCGGACCAGTAAATGAAATATTAATGCACCAGAGCTTTATGAAGGATCCCATGGCATTTTTCACTTTCTGTTCTTCACCTCATTCCTCCACTAGCAAATTATCTTCCTATCAAATAGTTGTGACTGTTGTGCATGAGTTCTGAATATATTAGTGCAAGTATTTCTTACATTTGTTTTTGAATGCACACATCTGCTCAGTAAATGTGAGGGGCAAATTCTCTTGATATTTTAAATCCGTTGCCTTTGTGTTCATGCTCAGAGGTGTCTCTGGTAACACGCAGAGCATTTGAATACACAGTGTAATGGAAAATGTAGTTTCTTTAGTTACATTAGACGACGATGTTCACAACTCTTTTTCATAATTTGTTTTCGTTTTGGTTTGCTTTAACATGACCAAATATCTTCTCACACTGCATTTCTGCTTAGTAGCAAAAGACTATGTTATCTTTATGCAAGACTTTTCACTTCTAGAGACTTTTGCTCACTGCAAAGGACACTTTGTTTGAGCATGCATGCCAGAGATATAAATTGTATCATATAATAAAGTGATTTGACCAACCAGATGAGAAACATAATTTTGTTTTCCCTTAATTCTTGTCTGTTTGTTTAAATAATCTGAACCCAAGTAAAGCCTAATCTCTTTTTTTCTGCACCATTTTTAGATTCACTGACTTTGCCTGTCAGTGACCTCATGCTGATATGAGCTTCTAGAAGCTTAATTCAACATCAGGTCAAAATGCAACTTATCAAATTCAGTAGAATTTTATTTCCATACTGACTAAGCAGAGGAAGGAAACGTGGTAAAGTACAATCTGCCCAGGTCAAATAATATGATCAGAAAAAAATTTATTGTTTGAACATTTTCAGCCACAAAAATCTGTCTCTAACAACTTACTACTACAGTTACTTATCTACTTTATATGCACCTAAACTTCTGTTTAGTTCCTGTAGGTTTGTTCATTGCTGTAGTCTCCTGTTTATTCTCGACTGAAACATGCTGTTCAAAAAAGAAATAAATATTGTGAATAAATTGTGAACCCAGCCTTTACACTCTTCAGGATATTTGGGTAAATAGCTGATAAGGAAATAAGGACAGCATATACAACCTGTCTGTGAAGAGCCAGGTCAGATTTTCACTACTCACATGAAATGAATTGCACAAAGCAGTCTTCACATTTTTAAAACAGGCAGGATTTTGTTCCCAGTACGAGAAAAATTACTGATGCATGTAAAATTTGGGGACCTGAAAAAGCTTCACAACAGCAGTTTAATAGCTTTGCTCTATGAAGGACTTGCAAGGTTATAAAAGTCTCAGTACTACGGATTGCCTTTCACGGCTACATTTTCATTCTTCTTTGGTAAGTTCCTAAATACATACATGATAAAAAAAGCAAGCACAAGCCAGAGTCACAGTTTAACAGCACTCCTTGACTCCAGTAATTCACAACAGATTAAAAATCTCACTGCCTAGGCGAACGGTCATCGGGTTTGGATGATGATTTCCTCTCCACAGAATGTACTCTGCATTTCTTGGAATGCCCTGGATTTCCTGGTGCATTCATCAACGTGTAAGAGCATTTAAAATGACCCCAGTGTAGCAATGAATGTGAATCTGGTGGAGCAAGGAATCTGAAGTCCAGAAAGGCGGATTCCTGGCCAACGTCTGGTTTTCCTCAAATTGAACATTTGTGCTTGGCAATTGTTCGCTGGATATATTGTTGGATTTTTGTAAAAAAAGAAAAAAAGCAAGCATTGTGTTGCTGCTGAGTCACAAACAGAGCTCAGTATGCTGTAAAATGTTTGGTGTCTGTTCACACACT
This sequence comes from Pitta sordida, assembly GCA_013390025.1. Taxonomy (NCBI): domain Eukaryota; kingdom Metazoa; phylum Chordata; class Aves; order Passeriformes; family Pittidae; genus Pitta; species Pitta sordida. Next base: position 90,790 of record WEKX01023838.1, read on the forward strand.
TTCAGTCCTAAAAGAAGGACTCAAGTGTTTTCTGCTCAAAACAAAATGACCTCGGCAGCATTTGTGTGCCTTCACACTAAGTTGTGTGAGTTTTTCTGGAGAAAGAAAGGTAATGGCTAATTAATAGATGTTAATGGAGAACTAGGAGGACATACTCTGCTGTGATACAGTCCAAGCAGAGCTGGAAAATTACTATGTACTGACACACATATAGAAAAAAAGGTGTTGATAAAACTCTAAATCTATTTTTATCTTTTGAATAAATCAAAACCCCAGGATAATTTTGTCTAAATAGTGCAGAGGTTCATGACTTACTTTTTCCCCTATAAATAAAGAAACTGAAGGCAAGTTATGCTGATTGCTGGCAAAAGAACGCTGTGTATTTCAAATAGTTCTAAGCTGGCTGTAGGGAAGCAGAATTTGCCAAAGGCAAAACTGAAAAATAAGAAGCTTTACAGAATTCAGAGTCAGAACAACAGACGCATTGGTATATTTTCCCAGTATGAACAAACTCACAGAACTGTGGCAGTTATAAAACAATTGCCACTTTTCAATGTTATTAACGATTTGCTAAGCCATCTTAGTTTTAATCACTCACTTCCTGTTATCAAGGGATGCACTTGAGTTTAATCTCAGAAAGTCAGTAATTTTTGGAAAACAGGAATCAACATAAAGTCAGCATATGTTCAACGTTTTGGTATTTATAGTATTTTTTTCTAACAGAAAAGCTTATAAAAATCTTATAAACATAAATACAGAATTTTTGATCAGGTGCTTATCAGCTACTCTGATTTTTAGATTTCCAAGTAATTCCCCACTATGGATTCACACAATTTCATGTCTCAAGATTATTTCAAGTTCGAGATTATTTTCTCCACTATGTCTGTGGAGTTCACCATTATTTACTTCCTCTGGCAGTTTTAAAAGGTAAAGATTTCCCATGTGGTGCTAAAAAAAATTAAAAGTATCAGTGTAGAAATTAACAAATCTACCTACTGAATCCACATGCCCTGAGAAAAAATGCATTCCAAAGAAACACCTAAAATTGAACAAGGTAACAAAAATCCTTTCACCTCATGGAGCAAATCCTGATCCCAGCTAAGCTAATGGGAGCTTTGCTAATTTACTACTTGTTGTAGGAGAACAAGGATTTCATCCACATGTGAGGCACCACAAAATAAAACTGCCTGTGAATTCATAAGCACTGCAGGGGTGTCAGCAGCTGTTTTTTTTAAAAGCCTGTAGCTTAAAAAAATGTAATTGACAAAACAGTAAGAGATCAATCAGAATTTCTAATGTCACCTTCTGTTGGGAACCTGCTCCTTTCTATGAGAAGTGTGGAGAATAATCTCAGTTGGGACTCTGTTGAGGCCACGGTTACTGTCTTGGCCTCTGTCGTGGTTTGACCCTGGCTGGATGCCAGAGATTCACCCACAACCTTTCCTGGAGGAAAAAAAACTGGGGAAAAAATTTATCACAGGAAAAACAAGGGAAGCTACAAGTGAGGAATATAAAGGATTTATTTATTAACTAACAAGATGGAGCTTAATGTGAGAAGCATCATTTTAAAGGCAACCCTTTCCCCCCACCCCTCCTTCTCTTACAACAGATCTCATATTCCCTTTTTTTTTCCAGGAGACAAAGGGGGAACAGGGGTAGGGGAAAAGCCAGGCAAGCTGGTATTCCTGACCAGATTTGGGGTAGGAACCATCTCTCTGCCTTTCCATAAAGTCCTCTCCCTCTTTCTCACAAGAGGAAAAGTCTTTCATGACCCTTCCCAAGTGAGATCTCCACCCAAGGACGACAGCTCTTCCATTCTCTGTTGCCCGAGAGTCACAGCACAGGATGCAGTTTATTAAGCACTGGCTTCACTTCGTCATTATGAGCCCATCCCAAAGTACATAGATCAGATCCTACCACAATGCAATTCTGTCATAAAACATCTGTCCAAAGGATCTCTGCCGAGCTCAGCTCCAGCGGCCAAGTGTTTCTGGGCTCCCAAGACATCTGCAGCTTTTGCAGCATGATCCTCCATCTTCAGCATGGCCTCAGGTGGATTCTGCATTGCTGGTTTCTCTCTCTCTAGTCCATAGGTTTGCAGGCAGACAGTCTGCTTCACTATGGTCCATTCCACAACCAGCAACAAGACGCCTGGAAACCTTCCTACCCCTCCCCTGGCCGGCCTGGTGGTTCCTTCATAGCTCTCAGCTTCTCACAGGCTCTGGTTCAGTCATCTACTTTACTGTTACTGCTTTTTTTTTCCTTTCTCAAATATGTTATTCACAGAGGTGTCTCTTATCTGCTTGACCTTGATCTCCATGGCAGCGACGGAGGCCCACGCAGGAGCTGTTAACCCCCCTCGCTGCCAGAGGAAAAACCCAAACCGGGACAGCCTCCTGTGTAATCAATGTGGAAGAGCATTCTTAAAGAGAGAGTAGCTCCATCCCCAAATCAGAAGGACTGGATGCTAAGTCTAAGGGCTATTTGGACAGATTAGGATCAAAGAAGTTTTGACAGAGTCGAGAGTGCAAGAAGACAGGTGATTGTACATGTCCCTCTCTCTCTACATATACATGTTCAGTACAAGTATTGCGAAGTCTTTGGCATGTAAAATATCTTTTTTAAGGGTGAAGCTGTTACAGGAAGTGAAATTTTAATTTTGATCACATAAGCACATGGTTAAGTTACAAGAAAAAACACACTAAGCTGGATAGTAAAATGAAAATACAAAGAAAGAAATAGGATACATGCCTTGTTTGTGAACCTGAGGTGTTTTTTGTACACCCTGGTAGAATGAGTTGTGAGAGGACAAAGAGCTGTGGAACTGTGCCACCTGGCTATGCACTGCCTGTCCAGTCTCAGAAGCTCTGGGATCACGTCCCTGCAGTGCTGCACCTGAATTTGCTCCTCATGTAACCAGGCTTGATCTGGGATCAAAAATTAAGCCCCGGGATCCCACACACAGACTTACACCACTCTGAACTCATCTAGGTTTGCAGAGGTTAGTTGGATAGTTCCCTGCTTGTGACATGGATCATTAACAGACCAGATAATCCAGCCAAGGACTATGAAGAGGTGATGGCTGCTATTTTGGTTATTTCCAAATTCACATGGAGATTTCTCAAAGGAACAGATCCCTCACTGTGCTCCAGATGGACAGGACTGCAGACAGATGTGACTCCCGTGTATGTAGCCTCAAATGAGTAGCAGGATGAAGACAGGTTTTAATGGCAGCAATCCAAATGGATAACATTCAGGAAGTAGCAGCAGTAACTTTATTTTTTCCTTGTGACCTTTGTAATAGTTTCTACTCCCTTGAATGCTCTGCTATAAACTGGACTGGAGGGCAGAGAACACAAAAGTGCTTTAGGACTAAGTTCAGTTCACAACTACAGTGAGGATTAAGGGCACATTGTAATTTTCTCCTCCAGATAATAATTTGCTTGTGCCTTTCCTATTTATTACTCCCTATACATAGATGTATATGAGATACATTATATTTCAGACAAATCATATAAACCTCTTGAAAAAGCATAGTTAAACTAAAAAAGAGACAACATGTTAATGAACACTCACCTACATATAGACAGAGTGCCCACACACCACAGGAGATACCCTGTTTTACGAAAGAGCTAAGCATCCTATGGACCCTCAGCAGTGTGAAGAGAGGCAGGCCTTTACTTAGCATCAGTAACTAACCTGGCCAGGTAATCTCATTTATTTTCTGCTAATAGGTGGTTAATCTGTCACAAAACCTTTCAAGTTTACTTATAGAATATTATCATGTTTATCTACCTCAAGTTTTTCAAGCCCAAAACAAGACGAGCACTTCAAGTGAGCCTAGTGCTGTCCAACAGAGGGCAATGGTACACAATCCATATAATCCATACTAGTATGTATTTCTCTCCCTGACAAAGCCTGCACTTCCAGAGGGAAGCTATGGCACAGCTAGAGATGTGTCTGGACACCAGACACCAACCAGTGTCATTATCAGCATGCCCACATACACACTGTAGCAGAAGCAGAACTCAACTGCCAGAAAACTTCACAGTCTGCGATAAATAAGATGGTATAGGAGGAATTCATATGGCAATATTTAATGAGTACCACGTAGGTACAAGGTAATTATTCCTGAGCTCAACACCACGGGGTGCACAGACGTCATTATTCTACAAATGGAAGAAAACATGACAATGAAAGAACACATGCACTGCCCAAGGCTGTGGAGACAATGGCAACCCTGGACTCCAGCTGAGGCATTCCAGCTCTTTGCTTCACCTATAATCCACTGACTATTTATAGCAGCAATGCATACTTCACAATCAGTACAATTACATTCTTGCAGCTCAGAAAAGAAAGAGCCAGGAAGCTCCAGATACTTTGAAGAAACAATCTAGTAATTCAAGAGACTGATCAGGTTTTGGCCCAGTCTGTCAGACAAAATTCAAAAATTCTGAAGGAATGTGAGGCTTTGGAGAAGTAGTCTAAAAATCAGAACAAAAGGGCAGTCTGCATTTGTTATCATAATGGAAGCATCTGTCTTCTATATCACCACTATCTCACCTAAAGTCTATAATAAAGCAAACAAACCCCATCCAAATTAACAAAATCTGAAGTTTCTGTTAAATCATGTTTCCTCATGAGCCACTGCCAAATCATCACCGGCAATGTGTTCAGTCTGCTGTCTGTTACTAAGGAGCACATGTTGGTTTTGTATCTGCCCTAACAGTAAAGTAAAATATACACTCAGCTGCTACCAAGGGGCTCAACTGTGCCACTAAAGGGAAAAGAATGGCACAGCCATATGCAGAGGCACCAAATGAAGGCATGTTTGTATCAGAAGATGCTATAAACTCTTCCATTAATCTGGGGAAAAGGTGACATACATGAAAAATTATGTCACTGGAAATGGTGTGAGAGTTTCTATTGTGACTCCTTGAAACTAGCTTTAATAAGAAATTGCATGATTAATTAAAAAATGAGTGAGCAGATCGTGACCAACTTGCCACTTCTTCCTCAACAAAGTGAAGTTAAGAATTAACTTCTGGTTCTAAACAAGTGGCATAACAATAAATGTAGATAAAATCAGTTTGCTGGCAAAATATTTCTATAAATAAAAAGCTTAAAGAAAAAAAATCTCTTACAATGAATTAGTAATACAGTGAATCCTCTCTGTGTTGCGACTTCTCCTTCACGACCTCGCCCATTTGCGAAGCAATTTTTT
>WEKX01023838.1:96283-135668 GCA_013390025.1 Pitta sordida
GGAGACAGGGCGAGCACGCGCGGGCTGGCGTGGGTCCCCCGGAGCTGGCGTGAGCACCGGGGTCGGGCCGGGCCGGGGGGCTGGGGGAGGGCGCGGTGTGAGGTTTGGGCTGCGGTCACAGCAGCCGCTCAGAAACGGTTCCCTTTGCTCATCTATGCTGAGACAGACTACAGGAAGGAGCAAAGAATTGTCCACAGAGCTCCGGAGTTCCGGGGGGTGGAGCAATGGGCGTGGCCTGCATGCATATTAACGACCTGCAGTTCTTTGCGAGAATAATGTTTCGCGAGGCCTTTGGCCTGTCCCTTTCCTCGCGATGGAGGAGGTATAACTATACTAATTCCTGGAAATAGAAATCTTCTAGAAAAAAAAAAGAAAGTACATGAAAACAGCACACCCATTTCTAATGAATCTTCCTTAAAATCACAGTAGTAAGGAACAGCCTTAGGATAACTAACAAACATACAGTAAGTTTATAAATGAATACAAGTACACAAACTCCAGCTACTGCAGACTTGATATAAAATATCAGCCATTTCTGTGCAAGGTACTAAGGCACAGTATCTGGGGGAAAGAGAAGGAAGTTGGCACAATTAAAATACATTATATGCACAGACAAAAATCATGCAGACTCTGGTATTTCCAACTTCTTTGCTGTGCAGGCCCAAGTCATCACCCACATCCAATATAATATAGTTGTTTATTTTAACTGAATTTCTAACAGTAGGTACACCACAGGGGAAAAAACCCAAACCATTGGATCTGTCCTCCCAAATCGCTCATCCATGTCTCTTCTTTCCTATGGCTACAAATCATGGCTACTTGCCCTAAATCAGATGTCAAAGCACCAAGAGAAATATTTCCTCAGGAAAAAACCTTTCAGCCTTTGTATTTGTGTGTGTACTTTCCATATTATATGTACATTCTTTTTTTTGCCTGGGGCAATTATGGAAGAATAGCTTCTGTCAGAGTTCAGTTCTGTCAGGGAGTCCATATTTCTGGGGAAATAAGCTTTACACTCAAAGTCCCCTAAATCCTGCCCCAATGACTTTTATTCTTACAGTGTATTTTTTGACGGAGATGGAACTGTACAGACAACTTGAAGTTCCAGACCTTTGCCAACAATTGTTTCCTGATTCTTTTAGTTCTGTTCACAGTCCCAAGTTAAGAGGAATCTGGAAAAGCAAATAGGCTGCAAATGCTGGCAGCTCCTATTTGATTTGACAGATAAGCTTTATCTGAATGAAGGCCTATGAAAGTGTTGGTACAGCAGGTACCAACATTGTACATTGCACAATGCCCACATTCAGGGTAGCTAAAGTAATGGAGAAATCACTCAGGAAAACAAAACACACATGTACAACCCCACCATGTACTCCCATATAGTGCAAGGAGTTTTAATTGCGCTTCTGTAGAGTATCAGGACTGAGAATGGAAAACATCTATGGCATGGCTGGACTCTTGGAAAGTGGAAAATATGGGACTGTAGGAGTTTTGTTTTCTGCCCATCAGTTGTGGAATGTTTCTAAACTAAGTGAATCTGTGAAGAAAGAAATAACTAGATGGAGTTATGGATAAAAATTTGGTCTTTGTATCTTCATGTTGAAGAGTTATGTCTTTGAGATCACAGTTATTTGGATGCAGTAAATGAAAAAAATTAAAGGGGCAGACTGACAATGTATACATGTATACAATGATGTAATCCAGCAACTATTACTTCCAATGCTGTTGTTCAAACTTGATAAAGGATAGTATCAAACCTACTGTACACCTTCCAAATATACTGCAAAATATGTACTTACTGTGGCAACTTGCTGCCTGGGGGATCTTTTCTGCATGACTCCAATAACAACTAAAGGAAAAACTGGAAGAAATGCCAGGAATAAATCACAAACTGAAAAATTATCCCCAAAACAACTGCACAGTAGTAGAGTAGATGTGCTCTAGAGTGAAAACTACTGCAGTATTTTGCACTTCAGTGAATGTCAAAGTGAAAGGTATATTTGGAGGTATAATTAGTAACTCTTCTTCAGTTGTGATGTTTTACAGTTTTAAAGTTAATACTTGCTCAAGCTAATCATACAGTCTTCAATTTCATGCAAAGAGTTTAGGTAGTGACAAGCAGAGCCTTTTAAATGGGTTTGGGAACAATGCTCAAACTTTTGAAAAGTAAGGTCATGACACATCTTGATGACACAGAAATGAAGAAATGGTGCTTCTAATTCACTACTTTTATGCCAACTCATAAAAAGAACATCTGCTCAACTACAGGCTTTCTACATTTCAACCATGAAATACTCCAATTAACTTCAAAGTTAATGGGATCACCAGGAAATACCTAGACACTGGAAATGTCACAAAGGAGAACAGCAACATCAGCAGCAACATTTAGTGAAAATTGACTAAAGATGGTTGCTAATTAACAGTGACAAGACAGAAACTCTTAAGATTCTTTGGTAATGCAAACACCAAACAGAAAACAAGTTCAGCTAGACTATAACTTCAGAAATGACGTCTACATCTCATTTCTGATTACTGGGAAAAGCCCCACAAAATCAGTAGACCCTACATCTTCTCTGCTAACACTGAGTCTGCCTATGCAAAAACACCTTGAGAAGAACCTTCACTAATGTCAAAAGCAGACCTTCACCTTTAGAAGTATCTCTTTACTAAGAAATAATCTTTCTGCTACTTTAATTAACAAATAGTCTCTGAAAGCTTTTAAAACACACCCAAGCATCCTTCCTCCGCAAGCCTGGATGTTAACTGACACTCAGTATTCGTAATGTGAGAAACTATTATGTGGTTACAAGAGGAACATCCTTTGTTTTGGTCCCATGATTGTCAGCTGAAGATGAGTACAAAGTTTGTTTAGATGTCTTCTCAATTTCTGTTGCCTTCACTATGTAAGGATTTAATTTCTCGGCACAAAATGGAAGAGGTCAGCAGAAAAGTTTTATTCTCAAGTCCTTAATTGTTGAATGAAATTAACCCGATTTTGCCTTAAAACATCTGGTCTTTTCTGTATTGTATATTTGTTTTCCAAACTATAACATGCTCTTCCACAAGAGTAATGTAAATTCATCTCTATTCAGAGGCCAAATAAGACACTCATTTTCCATGTACAACTAATCCTGAATTCATTTCTTACGGATACTCTAAAAGCAGACTCAGTCCGTCCTGAGGGTGAATTTTCCTCAGATCTCTTCACTGGAGAAAACTGACCTCCCGGACCTGTTCCCTGAGGATCAGCTGCAATGAAGCCTCTAACTTGCTTTCTCATTCTTCACATGTCCTGAATAAAGAGAAACAGACAGTTACTTGAAAAATGTTGGTCCAAGTCTGTGGTTTGGTAACCAGTAATCTCTGCTGCCAAAAGTCCTTTTGCCCAATCTCACACTGTGAAGTCTAAAAATACCTTATCCAACAATGTAAATATAGAGGCCAGGTTAAGTCACTAAATTCATGTTCAAAGCATGTATGTAAAAATTACTTACTTTGCAGAAGGACTGAGACCTGAAAACAGCAAAACGCTTAAGTGGCCATCATGTCTTAAAATCACCCCTGATCTGCAGCCTGAATATGGTGCTGCACATGTAATTTCAGATGTCGAGATTTTAAATGCTTTCTAAAAACAGTTTAGTTTGATGACAAGCTTCAACAGGAATTTAGAGGCCTGCTGGTTTTTCCCAGTCTTGTAGGTGCTTTCTGCTTTTCCATACAAAGTGGTTTTTGGATGTAGCTCTGACAAAACAGGCAGTGGGATTCAATATTACATTTGGGACTCAGCTGCAGGTCCCTCTGCAATGAATGTGCCCAGTTTCCACTGACGTTCACAGGAGCTGTGCATGTGCTAAAGGGGAAATCTTATTTGGCGAGTGACACTACCACACAGCATTGCAATTCACTGAGTACACAGCCAAATCCTGCTTTCATCCTTCTGCAGTAGCAAAGCCCCATGAGCTGACACTCCCTTCCCTGAACCAATCATGGGCATATCCCTGTTTTGGTTTAAATATGTTCCTGTGAAGGAAGGGCAGCAGAGGGTAATTTATTTTCACAGAAACAGGCAGGGAGCTACAATGATTAGCGGGAACATAATTTCTCATAACACTGGGATACTAAAAAGAGAAAGAAATGTGGGACAAGTTATGTAATGTGTACTAACTGAAATATGCTGCATGTCTCTGGAAGGAGACATGATCCTGCTCCCTTGGGAGTGAACAGGAGCCTTGTCACTGAGGAAAACTTCAGCTACTCTAAACCACGAACCCATTTCCCTGAATTTATTCTAATTTACTGTGAAAGTAGCATCAGGAATATGTCAAGGAAGAAGAATTAAAAACTGCTACATCAAATAGCAGAATATTCACTGCATGATATATTCCCATCTCATAAAGAACAGTATCATCCCTCTTGACAGGGTCTAATACTTGGTGATCCCAAGGGCTGCCTTGCCCAAAATGCCCAAGAACAAAGGAAGGGTAACAGAGTTGCCCTGTGTCAGGACTGAAGGGTCATCCAGACTTCGAGACATGAGTCTGAAGCAGTTACAAATACCAACTGTACCGAGAGGAAGGAGTGTCTTGGAAAGAAACCACCGTTACCTAGGATGACACTTCCCTTGGATGCGTGTTAAAGTTTCCAGGACAGACTCACTTCAATTCAAGGGATTATAAAGGCATGTTCACAATGTTTTCCCTTGGGGCAGCACCAGTATCACATCATTTCTTGTGATAATAATTTCTTCCTTACATTTTTCTTGTAAAAGGAAGTCAGGTGTACCAGCAACAACAGTACTAAGTTAATTAGACAAGTAGAAGATTAACTGGTGTGGAACAGCCTGAAACTCTTCAGGTAAATCTTGGGGGCTTTTTTAGTATAAAAAGCTTTTTTTTCAGGGGAGCTATTTCTGTTAGAAAAGACATAACAAGCAAAAAAGCCCTCAAGTCCTACAGATCTACTGACAACAGAGCTTTCCCTTGGTAAGATATCTAGCTTGCTCTAAACCAGTATAAAAGTGGAAAACACTGAGAAAATCTACTTAGAAAGTACATTTGGAAAATATTTCAGCTATGAACATAATCAGATGTGATTTATTTGAGACATAATAAATAACAAAAAATTACTATTAATTATTAAATGCATTCTACTATGCTTGGACATGTTTTAAGGGAAAATAAGGAATATCTGATGAAAAGAATAACAAGAACTTCCAGTAGCTGCTACTTTAGTTATCATCAATTCTTCTGGTAAAACTTTTGACAGTATAAATCACATTTATATTTAAGCTGTGTGATTGTGATATGGCATACCAGGTGTTTGTAAAGCTGCAAGAGTACCATGATCTGGTTCCTGTATTTCTAGGGTTGGGAAGAATTCAGACAAGGATTAATCACAAAACAGATGGAAGAGATTTTTTTATCAAGGAAAAAAAAAAACCAAACTTTCTACTTTCCTGAAGGCGAAAATAGAAAAATGTTTTTCATTTCATGGTTAAATAAAGTGGATGCTGATACAGTCTAGGGCCTGACAAAAGAAGTAATTAGAAGTTATGCTGGATTATATTCTTTATGTAGACAAAAGAATCTGTCTGGAACATGAATAAACCAAAAGAAGAAAAATCTACTTCAGAAGATGAAGATGTCTGGGTACAGTTATAAGTTACATAAAATTTATTGTTACAGAAGAGGACATGTTCTCTGTTCTGGGAGAATTCAATTGATATAAAAACTATATGAAACCCTCCCTCCCTGAATAAGTTTGCACCCCAGTAAGTTTATTAGTTCAGGGAAAGAATTAGTGCAAGTGATAAATTAAACCTGAGATTCTAAAGCAATATTGACATTGCTTGTCAAACCAGAAGCCCACTGGAGTACTACACAGAGGTCTCAGGCAAGATGATGACCTGTACAGAGTACCAAGAAGTGGAGGAAGAAACTGAAATAATACATAAAAACATTCCTGGTTTATATATTTAAATATTTGTTTCAGGAAAAAGTGTTTAAATGCACAAAAGCAGGTCAGCAATAAAACAGTTACGGTGTTCCCCTTGTGCAGAGTGTTTCTTGCTGATGGCAGTGGTTACCACAAAGTCTTGTATCAGCCACAGAAATGTTCTCACCGCAGGGCTCCTGCTTTTGAACCAACTCAAAGTGTTGATAACAGGGTGGGGGAAAAAAGGAAACACTAAAGTAAGCTTTTCCACCTTATTTGTTCTGTTGAGGTTTGGTGGTTTCTTTAACACAAGGATATTTTCCTGCCAATATTTTTCCCTATGAAAACATTTGACCACCTAATGCTTTGTTGGGTTTTTTTTATTGACTATTTCCTGCCAACACAGTTCCTGTGAGTGCACACCACAGTGTTCCTACTTAGCCACAACTCCACCTCAGTCTCTCTGCCTTCGCACTCAGCTGATAGTCTCAGCAGGGCAGATTTCTTTAATTTAAATAAGAATAAATTTAAAGATTTAAAATTTCATTCCAAATTATTTCAACATGAAAAGCTATATAAACCAGACTTCATAAACACAGGGTTGATGTTGATTATGCTGAGATGTAAGAAAAATAGTTCAAATACTCTTTTTTCTGTTCAAATTTGTTTCTAGCTCCAGAAGCTATTATTTCTCCTGCAGCCCACCTTTCTGCAGAAGTCTCCTTGAACTTATGCTTCCACTAGTCCAGTCTTGCTTTGGAGTCGTAAAGCCCAGTAATCAGTGGACCTAATACACATAAAATTGAACAGGTAATTTACTGGTAGGATCAGAAGCTTATTTTAGTTTAAACCACAAATTATTTCCCCTACTGATTATTCTCAGCTTGGTTTACCAGTGTTTACCATTTTAGGGCTGATTTTTAAGTGGTGGAATTTTTCTCCCTTCTATGTTTGTTTTTAAGAGTTCACACTGTCCTGACTTAAAAACAACCACACGAACTGCAAACCATATAGTATAAAGGAACTCACTCAGCTCATAAAAAAATTCATGTTGTTTCCCCTGAGTTAGTTTCGAACCACCAAATTTATGGCAGGCAGGTCAATAAGACACTTGCATAATGAGCATTGCCAGCACCACCAGCCAAGCTTTTAGCTGCCTTAACAGAGAGAAGAGAATTCAATGGACGTGAGGAAGGCAAATATTTTTTCTCTAAGTCAGGACTGACAAAGTGCAGCAAAGCAGAACCAGGACAGCAATCCTTTAAGATGTCAGGATTTACTCTCAAGTTTCAAAGTTGGGGGGTTTGTTTTGGTTTATGGTATGTGGTTTTTTAATTCCAGTTCCTGCATGCGCAAGAAGTTGAGCTTTCCAATAGTTTCAGAAAATTGAAAAGATGTCTGAAGTGCATGTCAGACAAGAATTATTGTGTACTTTCCCCACAATGCAGTTAAAACTACACATTATTTGTAAGCCATTATCCAGAAGACGGATCTTCATTCAGAATGGTTGCATTTCAATACGAAGTTGTGAAATCAGGTATGAAATGAATCCACTGGTCTGATGGTATCACTAGAGCTCCTAAAAAGCAGATATGCATTGAGGTGTGAGTTGAATCTGCATCTAGAAATACTTTAAAAACACACTACATACCTTATCTTTATGAAATGTATTTTGGATTAAAATTTCCCCCTTCACCTTCAAAAACAAAAGCCCCATGATACTCTGCCAATTTGATGTTCGGCACTCTTCAGCAAACAGATGTTCAACAGCTTGGCAGAATAGTCAGCCTTTTCTTTGAACTCGTTTTTCTTTCAGAATGCTTCCTTTTGAAATCACAGTCCCAGCATCAAAAACTGACAAAATGAAATTCTCAGGTATGTGAATCCTTTAGAGAAGGCATCGGAGCAGATTCACTATGTATGGAGAAAGAAGTTAGATTTAAATGCAGTATCAAGAGGACTTATTTCCACACACCAACACCAACCTGCCAAAGAGACGTGCATGCCGTACAATATTTAAAAAGCGAGGATCCTCTCTTTTTGAGCCTCTCATGGAGCCACACTCCATGCTTGTGAGACCATGTCAAACTGTTGCTGTTTTTGTTGTTACAAACAGGAGAAGACTTGTTTCCTCTTCATGGAAAAAAAACCCAACCAAATAATACGTCAGGCTCACAGTGCAAGGAACCACCTACACAAATGAATGAGTTTTCAACCAGAGATCCTCAGGACATCCCCATTATGAATGAAAGCTCCCTGGCCAGCTGCTGGCCCTGATCAAGCCTTTGACAGTACAGGCCTGTGCTTGTGGCCTTAGCCCTTGGGATTAAATCAGGCTCTCAGCTTTGTGTTTTCTGAAAAGGAGTATTTCAACTGGAAATAAAGCATGAAAATGTCAGCCAACCCTGACACTTGAGAATTCGTCCCATATCTGTTGTTCTTGTAGCCCAAATTACAACTATAACCACACTTCTACAGCACCCTGGGCCTGCTGAGGCAATTGTCCCAGTCCCAGAGAGGGACAGGGGTAATACTGTGACTCCAGGAGAACATCAGCCACATCAGTGGCTCTGCGCAGAAAAGTTTAATATGGCTGTCCTGGATGCAGAAGGATCCCACAGCACAGAGAAAGCACTGCTGAAGAAATCTTCCCTGTCTTCGTGCCCTTTATTATGGATTATTTAACTTCACTCAAACACAGACCATGGTCTCCAATGATTTGTACCTATCGAGCCAGGAATTTCCATGAGGGGAAGTATTATTAACTAAGATAATTAAGCCAGCCAGTGAGCCTGTGAGCAAGAGCACCATTTACCTGTCACCCTCCATTAGGTCATTTTATGTTACAGACAAGGCAATTAATACATGAGGGCTTTTTTTTCCTCAAGCATCTATGTCATTTGTTACTAGGCCGGACAGATATAAACCCTCCTGTTTCCTTTAAAAAAACTTGAGGATAATGAGAACCATAGAATGTCTTCTTGTGGGTCCCAGAAAAAAAATTCTATTCCTTGGATGCAGAAAAACAACAGTAACAATATTTTGAAAAGTCTATCAAATACATTATATTATTGAAAACATTATATCAATACCTCAAGGATAATGATCTCTTGCCAGTCTGTTCAATGTAGCTACAGAGAAATTACCAATCCCTCGTGTAATGGAAATGAAAATACTCCACCTACATCTGAAAAAAAAAGACCCAAAACTTTTTTGTCCTCTAGGCAAAAATTAAAACTGGACATATTTAAAAAGATTTTTTTCCATGTTTTTCATAGTTAGAGAAGTATCTTCCAGATAACTCTACAATTTAATTTCATTCAAATAGATCTGAACTTAGAAGTCAGAATAGTTAATCCTGTACTGCCTCTGTCAGATTGCAAGATGTATTTTATGAAAATTTATGGCAATAACAGGAATTAGTCTCATTTACAACTCATGTAGGAGGTTTTGCTTCAGAATTTAAGTAAAACCAAAATTACTATACATACACTTTAATTTAAAGTACAGTTAAATTAAAAAAAAGCAACAGTTGGCAGTTTACCTAAATTATTCTTTGGCTCCAGTCAAATATTTCACAGTAACAGCTGTACCTGTACATAGTTGTCTGAAGCTAAGATGGACACAGAATACAGAAACATCATTTACATCATGACTTGAATAGTGATTTTTCTTTTGTTGTCTATTAACTACAACCCCTTTTTTACAAACAGACACATATATCTATCCCCAAACCTCTTGGTTTCACTCATATTTTGAATTAGAAACTACACATATTAACTGTATTAGGCTGAACAGTTCATTGATTTAAATTCATGCCATAAAATTATGCATATATGGCAGTCGTGGTATCAGGATGAATTTAAATTTTTAGGAATTGAGGCATTATCCAGCACTTAAATTACTTTGTTTTTAAGTCTAGTTTGACAAAAAACTGGAGTAATTCCTTGTCGAGAGAAGAGAAGAAGAANATAGTCCAGTTTTTTTCCACTTGCCATCCTGGGCATCCCTTCTGGTCAATTATGCAATTCCAAGGAAGCAGTGTGGTGGGAAAGAGCCCAAAAAGTGCTGGAAAAGACCAGACCAAGAGGAAAAGTCTTACTTGGTTAAACAAAAATGACCTCAAGGAAGGAGACAAGTAAATGTTGTCATTGTTCACAGGCTGACTAATCATCCCAGTTTGTCACTAGTTAAATAATTCTTCTCATGGAAATCCTAGGTTTGATTTTGTGACAATGTCACATGGTACTGTAATTCTCTCACCTGCTTTAACATTTACTCATTATTAATGGCCATCTGGATATTCTGTTAGTCAGGTATATACATGAATGATATTTTAGCAACTTGGTATATTTTGTGGGGCCCTGAACTTCATTAGCATTATAAAAGAAAGTGGTGTTCAATCCCTGACAGACTCCCTTGCAATCCTACTTGCTAGGCTGGTGGTGAACCACTGAGACCAGTCTTGGCTGTTAGTTGGCTGTACAGGCAGTCAACTCAAAGACTGCGACCATGGTGGTCAAAACTGTCTGATACAAGCACAAAAACTAGGAAAGAATTGCCAACAAATAGCAGCAGCAGCTAAACTCTGATGGAGAGGATTAAAGTGAACATTTCTTTGAGGCAGAGATGTCTACAATCTCAGAAACATGTTTTGCAAAGCTAAGCCTGAGAATAGAAACCTTGAGGGAAATATAATGGAATTTGTTGCTTGGACAGGCAGACTTACAGGACGTTGCATCAGGCACATACATTTTATCTGCCCCAGAGATCTTCTTGCTTAGAAAGTTATGCATATTGTGTTAGTGTAATTACTCTCCAGATACTGTTTGCAGTAAGAATTCCTTTCTCCTGTCATATCAGGATACAAGCAATTTTCTAGTCAATTCTACAAGCTAAATAAGATCATCATTTTCCATAAGAAAAAGGAACTTCGTAGAACAAGCTCAAATCCACACTGGAAATACAAAAACTTTTCCTGGCAGTTACTGCCCCATAATTCCTGTGGCTGCATTCAGACAGGAAGGTAAGGTGGGAATGTTCCCTACTGACACTCTTTTATTCTGTCCAAAGTCGGTCTCTGTCATGAAATATCTGTGCTCTATATATCTTACATTTTCGATAAACTGATACAACATTAACCTGGAATGCCGAACATTATTGAGCTTCAAATTACTGCAGGTTTCTGTCCCTAATGCCCCAAGAAAATGAAGAGATTTTACAGTAACAGTTTGCGAAGGATGTGCTTCTTGAATAATTGCTCCCCAGCACATATAACACTGAAAAAAATCCCATTTCTCTGAGAGAACACACTCTGTATATCAGCCATCTGCCACTGACTTTAGCCATCAGCCACTACTGAAGCACAGTTTCATCTTTCACTAAAGGATTAGCCCATGCCATTCTCATCCCATATAGTCTTGCCCATCCATATATTTAATGCCTTATTTTTAAATATCTCTCTCCACATTGTAACACAGAGATTACGATTCTCAGAGGAGATGAGGGGAATGATCTGTACAAGTATGAGGGGAGCATACCATCAAATCTTCCAATAAGCTCTGAAAGGGATATAAACATGCTTTGTTGTGGGTGCAGTTGAATCTTTTCTGTTCTCTTCTTTTGCCAGGAAGATATGAGTGGCTGGAGTGTTTGATTCTAAATATAACTAGTTGATGTCAGCTGGATGCCAACCCCTTTGAAGAGGATCAGCCCCCAGTTTGTCTCAGTCCTAGGTACCATGCAGACCCAAGCACAAGGGTACAAACCTCCCAGGACCCAGCAGGTCATCCCCATGCATAACTAACCTCTGAAGCTTCAGCTAAAGGCCTGACACCGCTTTTTATCTGCACAACAAAACAGTAGGGTAAGTGTATTGTTTCCTGAAATATTTTGACATTGTCTGTCCTACAAACTGTCATATAAAAGACATTTGTGTAACCTCTTGACTCTGCAATTTAATTAGATGTTTGCTTTTTTACTCGGTCAGAAATGCACCTACTTTAAAGATGGCAGACCAACTTGTTCAGTTCCTCAAATTCTTATTAGATTAAGACATTTCAAAATGTAACATTTTTAAAATCATAAACCAAGATGTAAATTAAGTTTAGTTATGACTTCACATATTTTAATATAATAAGTAGATGTGAGAAGGCCTAGAGACCACTGACACTGATTTTTGCTGGAGAATTTACTCAGCCAACTCAAAGTCCATTCCTTTGAATCTTCTGTCCATCAAAACATGTCCCAGCATCTGTCTGCAAGCAAGAACTGCCAGGGCATTTTGCAGTGCAGTATTCCTCAGGCAGAAACACCTGACTTCACTGCTCAGCCATTCTAAACAGGCTATTGGAAATTAAAGTTGGCCGAACTGTGCACACTGGCTCAACAATGTAAAAATGTGTTGTTTTCTTTCCAGCAAGGAAAAATCGTATCAGAAAATCACAATGTTGTCAGATTCTGCTCTGGTCAAAGAGAGGAAACAACAAGCATCAGCCATTATGGATGAAATACACAGAAATGGTATAGCACTGAACCCAGCTTGCTGCATATGCAATGTCCTCTAGCCCTCCCTAATACATTTTTTTTTAATCATAGAGTTTAACTCTCTTACAGCTTTGTCTCTGGGTGTTTTGCCATAAATAATCTTGTGGGAGTATCATGCTGCCTATGGTAACTAATCCTTTTGTAGTTGCCTCTTTCATTTGAAAGCTATTTTCAGATGAACAACTGCTGTGGAGGAATGAAGTAATCTAACAGCTGATGTACATTCTGCTAGGATAGCCTTTCAGAACATTATTTGGGGTTAATAACATGACTTCATTCCATTTCAAAAGGCCATCATCTGAGAAACATACTGATCTGTATGTACCCTCTCTGACTCTTTCCTGTTTCACTCTGCTTTTTCATATGAATGATAAAAAATTTTGAAACAAATGTTTACATCTCTGCTCCTTCCTCTCAAACGCTATCCTTGTAACTAACACATTTTACTAGCATTTGGCAATTCTCTCTAATGCACAGCCACCAATGCATCTTATCTGAAAGAAATTGTACTTCTACGTTGTTGCACTGAGGAAAATGCAGATGCTTTTATGGGGTTTTCCAAAAGAGGGTCTTAAAGTTATGCTTCTAGTGTGACACCTTAAGAAGAAATTAACTTAGTTGGGAATACAAATCTGCCTGGCTTTCATTAGGGATGTGCTGGATGCTTTTGGAGACCCTTCCAATCCTCCTCATGAAGCCTTTTTTACCATCTACATAAAAGATCAATTTTCTAAAAGTGATAAGCACCCCACGAGCCTCACTGGAAAAACAAGGAACTCCATTAACATGTGTTTAGAATTTCTAGTCCAGTCCAAAACTCTACCACTTGCATAGGATGAAACACTGAACATTAAATTCCAGTATTGAAAACCTTTTGGGGGGGATTTTGCTCCAAAGAATTTGTGGATGGTTTCTGCACTCACATGATGACCATTGTAATTGCATGAAGAGTAGGGTGAGACACATAAGAATTTTAAAAAAGGAAGCTATGAGTTTCAGTGCCTGGTCCCACTCTTTCTGATATTTCCATAGATTCTTCTCCCTGCAGTTTCTGTTCCTAAGCAAATACCTCTTTCTTATTTCCATTCTCCACTGAGCATGCATGCAGTCAAGTCTGAAAGCCAAGTTGCCCTTCCAGATTTCATTACAACTCTTTTTTCTTTTTTCATATTGTATATTTTTGTTTGTAAACCCAAGCACTGTACGTGCCTGAAACAGCCTGTGAGCTCTTCAGGGCAAAAGGAAAAAAAAAAAAGTCTTTCATATGTTTGTTTGGAACCAGGCATTTCACATGGTAAATGTTGCTACTATTCATAGCAGTACTAATAAATGTACCATACAGCCCCTGACATCATTGGTGTTATTGGATAATCTGTGCTGATGCTTAGCATTTGCCTCACATAATCTTTCCTTTTCATTATTATGTATTATCAGATTTGCTGTCAAGATTCATACACATACTTATGACAGCTCATCCTGCAAGATACGCTGTGATATGTGGCCACTGAAGGCAATACTAACTCTTTCTATTTTTGCATCTTCGTTGTCTCCCTGGGATATTTAAATGTTAAAAAAAAAAGAAATTCCATTAAATGGGTGTGATAGGAGTCTCAGATTTGTAACTGTACAGGCTCAGTGAAGCCAGTTAGGAAAGCTGTGGTCATGCAGACTGAAAGCTAGTTCTTTGGGACCAAATCTGAACAGGTCTTGGAAAAAATCATGGAGTATTCTGGCTTTTAAATAGCTAAATTCAGCTCCACTAACTTTTGAGGGTTTGTTTTGCCCTAAATGGTTAATTCAACAATCTTAACCCAAGATCTGGAAAGTGAACTGCTGTCTTTCTGGATTTTGCATCTCTATTCCTAATGATGATCCTGCACCTGGCAGTTACATACAAATTAGATGTACAGTTTCAGCCAGTCTCACAGCCCTGTAAAACTCTTCACTGCTAACACACCAACAGAAGATTCTGTAACACAAGCCTTGAGATGACACAGAAAACTTACCTACTGCATTTCTACTTCAGCCCCTTTTCATTATAATTATTTCAGGCAAACTGTGAATCTCCAATTCCTTGTTCAAAGATATTGGTAGCAGAACAGTTCACAGGATCACAGGATATTCTGAATTGGGAGGGACCCACAAGGATCATCTAGTCCAACTCCCAAGTGAGCGCTTACCCAGGGATCGAACCCACAACCTTGGAGCCACGGGCACCACACTCCATCCATCCAAGCCTCCCACCATCTAGACCATGTCACTGAGTTCCTCATCCAGTCTGACCTTAAACACCTCCAGGGATGGCGACTCCACCATCTCCCTGGGCAGACCATTCCTATGAGGGATCACTCTCTCTGTGAAAAAACTCTTCCTAACATCCGGTCTAAACCTCCCCTGGTGCATCTTAAGGCCACATCCTCTCGTTCTGGTGCTGGTAGCCTGTTGTTGATAAACTCTAAAATGAGCCAAGATTTTCACCAGTGTCTGAGATTACCAGTCTCCAGGCAAGACTGAAAGTCCACATCTCCTGGATTGTGGGACACAACTTTATGTTTTAGAGAAGTTGAACAGGTCATAAAATAGGAATAGAAACCAACTGTAAAGCTTCTTGTTTAAGAAAGATGGCAGGAGTAAATCAGTGTGTGGTTACAGCAATCCTCCCTACGCTTGGTTTTCCAATGTCAGACTTGGACTAAATCCTAACAATTCTCAGGCTACTTGGAAGAGGTAAACAGGTATGTAAACACATATGCTTAAGGAAGCCCTTGGAGTTCATCACTTAACTCTCATGTACAGTTCTATACTACTTCTTGAATGCATTAACCATCTTCCCTGATATTGTTAAAAAGTCTTATTTCTGGTACTACAACAAACACATTATCCAATATTCACTATTAAAATTTATAACCAAGATTAAGGTATTTAGAAGATTGTAAACTGAAAGATTAAAGGAGTGAAAGGCAGTGAATACAGGAGGAACCATATAAATAATATTTAAATATAGTCTGCTATGATTTCAAGCACAGGACAGGAAGTACTTGGCAGGAACAAATTAAAGAAACAAAGCTAAAAGGTTAAGATTAGGATTAAACTATTAACTAAACTTTTACTATTATTTTACAATGTCCATGTATGACATTCATGTTCTCTTTCTATCACCCTCTAAATGACATCCTTTTCTCTTTCCTCATCACCTTTTCTGCACTGACACTGAAACAATCCCTAGACACATCATAAAACTAGACAGATGATTAGATTTTAGTTGGCAAGGAATTCAAATGAACTTCACACTTATGATTTTGGGATGCTGCCTGGATACACAACAGTACACAACTGTGGCTTACAAAGTAGCTTGGAGCCTTCAGTTAACATTAACAAGAACAGCATGCATGTAAGGGAACAGCAAGGCCCAAAATAGATAACACCCAGCGTGTCCCAGAAGAATCCTGAGTTGTTTGGACAGAGATCTCCCCTCACCTCAGCACCCCAGGCTCTGGGGATGTACATCCACACGTTCTGAGTACAAACAAGTGTTGCTGATTCCTGGGCTAAACTTCTTACTCCTTACTAATGTAAAACCATCCAACAGTCCACACCCCTGCAGCCATCATGAAAAATGATAAAATCAAAATATGACTTGAGGTCTAAATTTCAGGCCACAGGCCAATAACCAGTGTGGTTATCTTCATGCCGGAGCCAAAACCCCACCACTATCTGTCACTGATAGGGCTGCACTGGGCAAGCTGAGTCATTGTCTTCTATGTTAAGAGCTCTCTGCTTTGTGGCTACCTCTTAAATAATAAGAAGTTGTTGGGATTCTTTGCACACACTATTTTTAAAGCAGAAGTGTGTGATCCAGCTCATGATCCAGCTAACTTGCTCTTGTTCCCAGTTAAATCTACTGCAAACGTTCAGATGAAATTAGTAGGAACTGAAGTGGATCAACAGGTCCCACCAATGTGTTTAATCTACTACATACTTATCATTTTGTTAGTTGAATCTATTCTCAGTTCATAAACTTAAACTTCATAAACAAATTATATGTAAGGCACTATATCTTGCTTTCAGAGTAAGCACCTAGGAAGCCCAGTTTAAAACTAACATTACAAATTAATTAACTGGAGAAAGTACCTAATGCCAAAATTGGTATTGCATATGCAGAGCTTCATGCTGAGTAAATGGCATGTTCAACCTGGTGTGTGTTTCCTAGTAACTTTATGTTGAAAATAATGTGATGTGCTGACATTCAGGAAATCTTAATTGAGACAGATATATTGAATATTTAACCAAAGCCGCATAGACAAGAGTTTTCCATTAGGAATTATTTTCTTAGAAACATTGGGTTTGTTATGTTATCCAATTACTGTTACATTTGTTAAATTCTGCAGCCACCTAGCAGAAATAAATAAATAGAAAATAGTTTCTTCAGTGTTTAAGTTACTGTATTCTAAAGCTTAAGTTTTGTCTGGGGGGTGAAGACATTTAGTGAGAGTTCAGTCACTAAGCAGCAGCTTGCTCAGTGCCACCAGCATCCCAGTTCCCAGAACACTACCATGAAGATGAGCAGTAGGAATTCTGACATTCAAAATCCTCCGTTTGCCTCCCCTTTCCCTGCTTATGCATTCTAATTTCAAAATTCCCCAGGAGGTCACTAAAGACAAAGAAGGAATTTTTCCCAAGTAGTGAACAAAGTACACAAAGTAATTTACATCTAGTCTTTCAGTTTCCTCTTTGAGAGAATAATTATAAAAAAAGTTTAAATTAATCAATTCCTAAACGCGTGTCATCATTCTTTCTCAGTGTTCCCATTTTCCACACTTCGAGTTTCATTTGAAACTTAGTTTAAAAGTAGTTTAAAAATCTTATTTGACAGAGATTTTCCAATGCAAACTTTTCTTAAAAGGACAAAACATGCCCTGAATTACGAAAGCTAGTATTAAAGAATAATTGAACAGAAAACATTTATTAGAAATAAGAAACTGATATGTATGTTTAAAAGGGGCTTTCTCTCATTTATCCAATGTAGGACACAGAAAGTTAACTGCTTTGATGTGGGAACACTGGGGTCAGGTGGAATTTTGCTCCCTGTTCCAGCAGAAGCCATTTTCCCTAGCCTGTTCTCAGTATGGTGTGTAGGACACTGTGTCTTGGCAACCTGTTAATTTGAGGTGCTTAGCACCTTCCAAAACCCAGGTTTGTGGTGTTCAAAACGGTGGAAGAGGGATTAATTTCACTAACTCCATGTGAAGCTGTGCTGTGTGTTAGCAATGCTGTTGGACTGCAGGTGCTGGGGATGGAATATCAGGTGTTTAAGGCAAACAGAGGTTTGTGTTTATCCATTGCATTGCAGCCTCACCCACCTTAAACCTTGGGAAAAAGGTCAGCACGCCCAGAGACATCATGGTAGAGGAACTATCGACACTCAGCAACAGAGGTGCCAGACTCTTCAAGAGACGTCAGCGGAGATCTGATAAATACACATATGAAAATTATCATTACGTAGCAAACAAGCCAAGAAATGTGAGTATTTTGCAATGACTTATTCATGGAACTCAGTGAGACTAGATGGGGGTCCCTTGGTGCTTGTGATATTTATTGTGTTGGACTTATTTGTAGATTCAGGAAGAATAGAAGCAAAATCCTGTCTTAGAATGAGGCTAACACAAAGTGAGACATTTGTATTTTATTACAGACAAATAAAAAATTATATTTACATTTCTTTTTATATGGTACAGATATTCCAGACTTATTTGATCACTCCCTCAACAGAAGTAAAGTTACACAGGGATAAAAAAGAATCATGTTTGAGATTTGATAAACATGCTTTTTTAAAAGAACTCTACATAAAAGAAATCCCATATAAAAATCTGAATAACTCCATTAAACACCCAGTGATGTTATTAAACACTATTACTTAGAAGCTCATCTGTGAATACTGTCCCTCTAATTTTTCCCTCTATTGAGTATTAGAAGATACACAGATAAATTCTGAGCACACTAACAACCTTGTCAGTCTGCACTTCCATGATTTTGCTACAATCTGACAGATCCATTTCCCTCTAGTCCACTTTTTCTCACAGAACAGAGTACATGGTGTACACTCAGTATGACATTCCAATACATGAAAAGATGATGCCTCTGGCTCCTGTTCCCTTCCCTTAGGTGTCCATTTAGCCGCTGCTGGTGGTGTCCTCATCATGTTTAAGATTCTGCCTGCCAAAGTTAATCTTTCCAACATAGTTCTGGATGACTAGAAAAACATCCTGCTTTGATCTTTTTTTCTGTTGTTCTTGTTTCAAGTTTGAACAAGTCTTACTTGTTTGCTTTCCTACTTCATCCCGGGCTAGCAGGGGACCAAGCAGCAGGACAATGTGCCTTAGGATTGCATCCCCTGGGAATGAGATCTGGGCTGTAAATTGGAGCAGCACTCCAGCCCTCACCAGAGGATCGCAGAGGCTTGTTTTGCCTGGAAGTGATTTTTATTTCTCTTTGAGTGCAGCGTGGAGAGCCCATTCCAAGTGTCAGAATGGATGGTCTCAGTGTGGAAGGAATTCCCCAGCACGCCCCAATGACACCTCCCAATACACCTGATCCCCGGAGCCCTCCACATCCTGACAACATTGCTCCAGGTAATAAGTGAGTTTACACACTTTAAATATATTTAGTTCTCATTTCATAGCGGTGAAAGGACCATTTTATAAAAGAGAATTTGTTAATGGACTTACTATTAGAAATCAATAGATTTGAGTCAGGTAACCAATCAGAGTTTCTCCCAGAACTGTAAAATGGTACTCTTGGCTTCTTGTGTTCATTTGTGAAAGATCTGACATGCTTTTGTACTGCTTCTTGCTAAATTCAAAACATACATTAATATCAGGAGAGACAGCTCCTGTATTTACTGGCCTTATAAACATTAAGAAAAATTCCTTAAAGCCACATTAATATACTGATTTTTCTTTGCCAAACTTTTGTTTCTAATATACAACACACTGCTCAACAGTCTGAAGGTTATTCATTGTAGTTTAATTATCCATACATGTTAATCTGAAGTCACTAAATTTTGCCGGAACCATTTAGAGAGGAGTAACTTTAAAAGTTACCCAGCCGGAGGCTGTTCTTTTTTAAATCCTGAACTGTGGGGTACTGTTGGCTTTATTTAAAGCAGTGAGTTACAAGAAAGCCTTATTTTGTATTATTTAAAGAGTAGAGAAGGCTAATTTGTTTTAATTACTTTATTCAGTGATATAGCCCTTCTTCCTGTTTATGAATTATCCATGAGCAGACCGTGGTTTTTACAAATTCATTCTTTGTTCAGAATTACTCAATGCATGTTTTGTGCAGACCTTTTCCAGCCCATGTAACTAGGTCAGTGCTGCTCTGTTAGTGACTGCTGAAGCTCTGTGCATCCATTGGGCAAATACAATGCAAACAGAGATCATTTCCATTGCTGAGACATGATACAAATCTTCAAGCCTTTCTTTAGGCAAAAAAGGGGCTGGCAAAAGGAGGAGATATTAAACCATGGGGGTTTTAAACTTATAAGAGGAAATAGCATTAATTTAAAGATTTAGATGTAGTGGGAAGAGTAAAAGGGTAGAATTCCCCTTGTATTTCATATAGATAGTGTAACTCACATAATTGGTCAATCACTTGCTGGTTTTAATTCTACAAGTTGTGCACTAAGGGCTGTCTTCCTCCACAATGTATTCCTGAATATGGAATTTATTTAGTTAGTAAAATTCTGATCAAGGCCTGATCCTCAGATAATTATGCAGAGAGAACAACTGATAGTTCACTTTTTCAGATGATGGAAAGGGCAAGAGAACCAAGTAGGTACGACATTTTAAATCAAAGGGGAAACCTCCACTATAATGACTGTGATCCTAACTCCTTTTAATACTTTTGGAAATTTTCACCCAATAACTATGGAGTTATCCTAGTTTTAATGAAAATGCTGTTTTCAAAATCTTTTTGTTAATTCAGCCCCCAAGGACTGTGTAGGTACAGTTTGGTTTCAAATAAATCTTTATGCTAGAAAAAAAATCTATATAAAACTGAAATAAACTTATCCTCAAAAGAGTTTGGAAAATTTTTGAGTAGTTACCTAAAAGACTAGAAATTTCCCCAGCCAGCTTTCTGTTTCTGTGTAGCTTTGGCCTTTTAACTTACTGAGAAATGATGAAGTGTTAGTTCCTAATTACACAGGACAGTGGTAAGGAAGGAGAAAACACAAAGTATTATTATAATGGTTTTATGTTGATCACATTGCAGGATATTCTGGACCACTGAAAGAAATTCCTCCTGAAAAGTTCAACACTACTGCTGTGCCAAAGTATTATCAGTCTCCCTGGATAGAAGCCATTAGGGATGATCCAGAGCTGCTGGAAGCTTTATATCCAAAACTTTTTACACCAGAAGCAAAGCCAGAACTGCCTGACTACAGAAGCTTTAACAGGTAATTGTGAATACTGAATTTTACAGAGCAGGGGAAAATAAATATGAAATAAAATGTTTCCATCAGCTGTAAAAGCCCCTGAAACCTGTGTTTGCCAGTGCATGCATAAATATGAGCACAAAGAGAGATTACAGGTCACAAACAAGAGCATTAAAAGGAGAGAACTAGTCTATCTCTAAAGAATGGGCCCAACACTAAATTGCAGAATCGGGAATATAAGATAAATTGTTGAAAAATGCTGAAAAAAGTATCAGAATCAGTTTACTCAATAAATGGGGGCTTCAAATCCCTTTCAGTATTTCTTTTGTTGAGTTCAGTAGGTACAGGACCATAAGTGCTATAAGAGAAACAAACTCAAACAAATTCTCAGTGAAAACTTTGTTTCTAAGCTGTATAATGCAAATCACTTTCTTTTTTTTAAATTACAACAACTCACATAGTTTTTTTAGGCAATGATAGTACACGCACTTTAACCTGCAACCAATCCCTCACACCAAATAGTTTGCAGATTACATGTTTTATTGCATTTAATGAGTTTTATATCTTTGACAACCTTCAGTAACAAATGAACCGATAAAACACTGCCAGCAGACTTACAAAACATTGAAAACAGAACAAGGCCTGAGGGTGAAGTACTGACCTAATAACTACTATAGTAAGACTTTCAGCAGAACTTCTAAATATATGAGCAGCATTGGGTTTTGAATAATTTTGGAAATTTTAAAATAAATTCCTACTTATTCTTTTTACTTCCATTCATACAATTTGCACTATCTTTATTTACTGAGGCTATGGACAAATCTTCTCTAAACACCCCCAGCTGAGGCAAACCAAAACCCTCCCTCAAACCCCCAGACAGCAATCTATTGAAAAGGCAAATGGCTCGCGGCAATGCAAACTTAGAGAAAGGCACCACAAACATCACTTGTGTCCTGATCCTCATGTGGGCCTCAACTATGAGTGCAAGGACTAAAACATTACACCATTCAACATCCAAACTGGCACTGCAGACACTGCAGTAATTCTGATTGCCCACCAGCAATATGCATTGCCATGTTAATAACTAAGTCTGTGTAGCACACTCTTCTCAGCACACAAAGCAGTGAGCACAAGTCAGAGAGATGTGCCACAGCTGCTGACACTGGAACAGTAACAGCACAGTTTATGTACTGTAGTTACTGTAGTTGAAAAAAAGAATTAAACAAACAGCCCAAGAAAAAATGTCAAAGATAGATATAATACGTGGAGACAGAGTCAGTTCTCCCTCTCACAAGAGAGGTGTTAGTCATTACTGGGAAGGACAGGATCAGACAGGACACGGAGACTCCATTAACACAGATATGTGTCTTGAGATGGTGTCTGATGACTTCTTTGTCGATTTTTATCTGCTCCGTGGTCCCATGTTCTGGTAGTTGTCCTCTTTACAACACTAACTGTTTGGATTTCTTTATGTGTGGGTTTTCTCTATGTATGACATGGCAGAACTGTGGCTCACTACAGTCTCAATCTCTTGAACATGTGTGTATTCATAAAAGGGAAAGGTCAATATTTCCCCTTGTGACAGCCTGGCACATAAATCCAGATCCAGACTGTGAAACTGGTAAATACAAACCACAAACATTTAAACATAATTGACCACATCTCCCCTCCTCATGGAAAAAAAATGACATCTAGAAGAAAATAAAAGATGCCTGATGGAAAGAGAAAAGCTGTTACATTGACTACCTTAAACTACGCCGGGGAGGTTTAGGCTGGATGTTAGGAAGAGGTTTTTCACAGAGAGAGTGATCTCTCAGTGGAATGGTCTGCCCAGGGAGGTGGTGGAGTCGCTGTCCCTGGAGGTGTTTAAGAGAAGACTCGATGAGGAGCTCAGTGACATGGCCTAGATGATGGAAAGCTTGGATGGATGGAGCGTGGTGCCCGTGGTTCCACGCTTGTCGGCCTGATCCCTGGGTGAGCGCTCGCTTGGGAGTTGGACTAGATGATCCTGTGGGTCCCTTCCAACTCAGAATAACCTGTGAACCTGTGACTACACTCAGATTTATATTTTCTACCAAGAAGGAGCAGATCCAGAAAGAAATTGAGAATTCTCAAAGTTGAAATTCAAGACACTTGCCTCTTGGAGGCACTCCTAAAAATGCACAGGAGACTGGCTGATTACGGGCTTCAAAACAGAGAGCACACTGCACGCCAAGCTAGCCAACAGGAGAAGGCTAAATGGACTATGTCTAGATATTCTGTGCGTCTAGGTCACAGCACCCTTGACTCTTTAACTGCAGTCTTGGAGAGAAAGCAAATGATACTGAATGAAGCAATTAAAGCGAGATATAATAGCATAATTTTGTTATCAGTCAGGGTGTCTATCGTGATTCATAATTCAGGGAAGTTTCATTATTCTCATTCTGCAAAGCACTGGCACAGTCATCATTAGCCAGGAGGGGGTGTGGTTAACAGTAAGTGTGATGCATAGGATTCCCAAGGGAACTGGGCCCGAGATCCCTCCCTCCCCGTTCATCCAGTGGCGTCTGTTAAAGCGGCACTCAGACTTTACAGGGCATTTCAGCTTCCTTGCAGCTTTCCTTCTTACACAACAAACTATAAAACCAACACAACTTTCGCAGCTGGGGAGGTCTGATGTGTTGGAACAGACCCACACATGCATGACTTAGAAGCATGGAGATTAATTCCAATTAGGATTGGAAAAGTATTTACTAGAGAAAAAAAATGTTGGCTCTTAGCAGTGTGGAAGCACCTAGTAATCATCTGTGAGAAAGCAGCACGAATCTACATTTGTTGAGGAGCTTATAACATCAGTTAAATTAGTACCTTTATTCCATCTGCCTTCTTGGAGCTGGATAAAATGCCAAGGGTAGGATTATGACTAACTTGCAAAGCACTACATCTTACATAGGACAAGCAAGCCCGACTAGTTCTGCCTCTCCTACCAAATAAATTCTTGCTCAGCTTTCTCAATTCCCAAATACAACTCCTTCAAAAACACTCCAGGAATCTAGTCCACCTCAACTTGGCTCTGCTTTTATTGATCCACGGTTTCTGAACTCTTATTATGTATAAAAATGCTGGGATCCAGAGTCTCATGGGAATTTTGGGTGCTGACTTATAGGGATGTGAGATTAGCGGAAGCTGGGTGCTTAGCCCGTTCCTTAGCACCTAAATACCCCTGTGAAATTAGCATTAGCTCTCCCACTAAGCTCCTGTGAAGCCCGAGGCATTTTGCAGGATCAGGTTCTTTGCCCCGGTGTCTCCTTCTTGCACAGAATTAACAATAAACAGAATGTTCTGTGAATGACAGTCCCATTTTTAAAATGTGAAACTCACTTTTCTTGTAATTCTGTAATTGAAGGTGCTAATCTAATACAGTCAAAACATTTCTTCAGAATTCCCCAAATAATCAACTACAAGTAGGCTCCTATGTTGAAGCAACATGTATAATGTTCAGTAAGAAAGACTAAAGAAAAATAATAAGTTCTGCTAAAACAACAGTTAAATATAAACACAGTTATGCCTGCTATTGTTA
This sequence comes from Pitta sordida, assembly GCA_013390025.1. NCBI lineage: Eukaryota > Metazoa > Chordata > Aves > Passeriformes > Pittidae > Pitta > Pitta sordida. The sequence goes on from WEKX01023838.1 coordinate 120,757, forward strand.
AATCATGCACCTACTTTTTAGGAATATGCAAAGTGAATATTAAACAATCTGTTACACTTCCTGGTGCTCTGAACCAGCATTTCCACCCTTATTATGGGCAATTACTACTGGAATTTTTTAGTCATGAGATTTAGGCTTCTATACAATGAATCATAGCTCAAGTGGGACAGCTGATGTGCACACAACAGAAGTCATTGCAACACCATGCTGTCAGACAAGTTATTGCTCACAAAAATATCCTTACTGCTGCTGTAAAGGAAAATTAACATCTATTAGCCAGTTACTGTACTCTCCTTTATGTCAATCCTCAAGTGTCTCCGTCCATAATGCAGGAATGCAGAGTCCTCTGAAGCCACACTTCGAACAGGACTTACACGGGGCTATTTTGCCACAGAAGGCATTTGAATTCCCATTTTCTGTCACCTACAGAAACATGCTGTATTTAAAAACCAAATGTACTACAATGATGTTTTACCCTACATAATTATTTTGCATTTTATAGATCTATTGTTATTCTGTTTACTTTGATAATCCCTTTAATATGCATATCAATGAGAATTAAGTATCACAACAATGTGAGAATGTGTATCATAATTAGGGCAGTAATTAAATCAATCTTTATTATCCGGTGAGATGTAGATCACTACATTCTCTCTATGCCAATTAGCAAGCAATTATTTTTAATCGGGATCATACGGTATCCAGTCTGACACTGTGACCTAGAAGACAGTTTCACAAGAAAAGTTTGGTACCACAGACACTTGGTATAAACCATTTCCCTCAAGAGAGTTTAATGCCTAGAGTGGCTGCTGCTGCTGCAACATCGTCTCTTACCTTCATTTGAGAAACATTTTTAGAGCTTAATCCAAAGCTGTGCTCTTCCTAGTGAGTGTGCATGCCCAGAACTTTCATGACTTTTTATATCTCACAGGATTGATGCTTTGGAGTTAACACCAGCCCCTTCAACAAATGCTGCTCCTACCAAAATTCAGGGAATTATCTGCGTAATGTCAGAGCAGTGCTATTTTCTTTCTATCACAGATTCATCTTTCTGAACTAATCTCTTCTTTTTGTGTGGGTATACTTAATTCTCCTTAGGTTTTGTTATCTTCCTGAAAATACATGACAGATCTTCTAATGGTATCTCTTTGTTTCTGTTGCTATTAATTTCTTCTGCTATAACACCTGGAGCCAAGGGAAACATTCCAGCAGATCTGTTGTTTTGTACCACACACAGTATCTACAAAGGCTGGTGAAGATCCATTTCAACAAAAATTCATTTTCCCAGGGCACTGCATATCTGTCTTTGCAGAAATCAAGTGCCCATGTAGACCTTAGAAATCTGACCCTCTTAACTGGCTTGAATATATCCCAGCAAAGTAATTCATCTGATCAAAATGCAGGGCACATACATTTGCTTATACACAGGAGGCTGGGAAAAGTGACAGAAAAGCTCAAGGGTTGGGTTTTGGTTTGTTTGTTTTTTCAGCCTGAAACCTGCATACATAGACTAATCACAGGAGGTTTTTGGAAATACTGTTTAAAAATATTTGCAAATGCATGTAACAGCCAGTTCCAGTTTAGTATTCCTTATCTTTCGGTTTCTCAGGTTTATTGCCTGAGGAAACATTTACATTTAAATAACATGAAAGACGCTGGCCGAACAGTGTTTCAGGGTTTAGTTACATAAACATTTTCTTCAGAAACAAAGCTGGTGTATCAAGTCCTCACCCATTCCCCTCCTTTCCAGAGTGCGTTGTCTTTGGCTGTTCCTTTCTGCTTCACATTGCCCTCCGCTGCCTCCTCACTTGTATTGCTACATTGTTTGATCTATAATGTTATGAACCAGATTACTGAAATAATTCAGATTTTAAAGTGCTCCTTTGTTTTGAAGGGTCTTTGTTTAACCCAGATCACATAACTGACCCAAGTTTATAGCACAACCCACATACATTTTAACTGGTACAACAATATGGTGCTGAAATACAGTGGAGTGGGAGGAACAAGCAACTGGGGACAGAAGAAAATGGGGTGAGAACTTCCTAAACTAATTACTTGCTAGAGAGAATGCAGACTTATCAGCTTATCACCAACAAAATAAGTTTAGTAACTGTGACTCACCAATGACAAGATTTTCTTGCAACATCTTTTTCACTCTGCTTTTCCATCTATTTGAATTTTAAAGGAGGCTCAAGGCTTTCCCTAAGGGAAAATAAACCAGAACTTGGAGCTGTTTCCCAGAAAAACAATCAGAATACTTGAAACCAGAAGAGCTTGAAAATGTATACAAAACATTGGACCAAATCTGTATTATTTAAATAGGTTCTGTTCTTTTAAGCTCCTGGGAGGAAATGAAAACAGGTATTGTTAAGATCATGTTTTACTTTTATTTCTCTAACATCTGCAGAGTTGCCACTCCCTTTGGTGGTTTTGAGAGAGCATCAAAGCTGGTTAAATTCAAGGTACCAGATTATAACCTACTGATGCTAAACGATCCCAGATTCATGATCCTTGCAAACCCTCTCGCTGCCAGAAGATCCTTCAACAGGACTCCTAAAGGATGGACATCCGAGAACATCCCTGTAGTGTTCATCCAGCCTGCAGAATCCAACGCCGTCCCAGAAACAGAGGACCTGTGAGAGAGGCTGCATTCTGCACCCTACAAAATGCTGAAAGCTGCACATCCATGTATTTTTGGTCCAAATACTATTAATAAAGGCTACTGACAATACTTTTTCCTTGGCAACTGAGTATAAGTAATAATGTCTGATACAGTGTCTCTTTTCTGGCACCAAGTTTCAGCGATAAACATAAATAAAGCCATTTGGAAAATACATCAGAGAGATATTCTGTTTGTGTTTATGATGTTCTTGTTTTACTTTCTAAAATCTTTGCTTGTGGTTTAAGAACAAGTGTAGTAAGAAAAAAAAAGTGGCACAACTCCCAAGGGATTTGACTTGGTAGGTCTGGTGATTTTGGTAGAACAACCAAGCAATCTCACAACTCAGCACTCAATACACCCCGAGTCCCACCTGCCTGACATAAGCTCTGACAAATCAACCTTATCTCCCAACCCTGCTTTTGGACAGCCAGGAATTGTGTCATTCAGGGACAGCAAGTTCCTTCTTTCTGACTCTTACTCATCTTTTATGCTGGACAGCAATACCTGTGTCACATGCATTTGTTTACAGAAAACACAGTAAATTTGGCAATGACAAGGATTAGGTAGTGCTGTGAAAAAGGACAGAGGTATTTCCTGCATGTCTAGAATGTTTCTATTAATGAGAAGTAAAAAGCCCAGCAATGACTGGTTCTGTCAAACATCCCAAAATACATAGTATCACCACAAATGCTGTTATTGCTAGAAAGAATTTTCATAGACCTTTTGCCCTACAGCCACAGTGTATATTAGGACTTCAAGGGATGAGGGATTTCTTGCTCTTGATGTTTAATAAATGCAAATATACAGGTTTTTCAAATGTCATTTCAAGGCAGGTAGTTAGCAAAGGAAATTCTGCCATCTATTTTCTTTAATTTGCTTTGTCACACAAATGCACAGGTCCTGAGCTGTGAGTCTATGAAATTCAAAAGAACCAAAACAAACCAATCTCATTTACTTAGAATATTTTCCTAACAAAGGATTAGGTTGGGGACTTTAATTGTGCATATTGTACAAAAATTATATGGGCCATGATAAAACTAAGAATTCTTCAAGGCTAGAAACACAAGGCTAAAGAAGAAAACTACGGTGAAGGGCACTGAAAACTTTAGTTTCCTATTTGTTCATGGGTCCACTGGATCCAAACTCCTGAGCCATGCCTGGGAAGTGACCAGGCAAGCAGAGCTGGCAGCATGGAGGGGAATGCCAGTGTTCAGGGATGTTCCCTGCCTCCATCAGCCTTATTGTGTGAGTCTCACTGCAACAAACAAATCTCTCTGTCAAAAACCAACTCCTTTGCCACAAAGGAAGATCTCTTGGTAAGGCTGTGAAATCAGAGATTCTCTGTCACATTCAATGGATTTTAGCAACACATTTATTTTGTCAGACATTACCTGGTACTTGAAATGAAAAACTAGTGAAAAACCTAGTTTTGGGTGATTAATTGCCAAGAACTTTGTATTAATTTTTGTGGGCAAAAAGATAGCTCTGAAATGAGAGGAGAAAAGTTTCTTTAGCTATAGGTCTGGGAAGATCAAATACATACTTCTAAACTTTCAGTGGTGCTTCTAAAGGCTTCTTTTAGCTCTAACAAACACTGCTGCAGGGATAAATTAAATAGGAAAAAACCACACAAGCAACAGCTTTACAGAAACAATCACAAGTATATACATATTTCAGAAAATGTACTTATCACATCATGTACATTTTATCACAAGACACTCACATTGGCTTCCAAAAGAGAAAGGCACTGAAGGGTATGACAGAAAGGCAGAAATACAGTGAGAGTAGAGGTACGGTTAAAAATGTCTGTAAGTCTTTTTTCCCAAGAGTTTTTTTGGCCTCATTTTTATTTACATTGAGGTACCCATTGCAGCAGTATTAAAGGAACTCAAAGATTCATTTAAATGTTTTCTCCAAAATTGTGATGAATTGAGGAAATAGATCTGCTTTCCCAGTCTCTACAAAATACCCTGTGATCATAGTATGTACAAAAGAAATAAGAGATGTACAATTCTAACTAGCTCCATGAATATAAGGGTTTCTTTTAAAACTCGTGCACCTTAAACCTCTCTTGACGTGAAAAGTCAGGTTTCATGGGCTGTACTGTCTGCACTGGAGATCAAATTGTTTTAACAGTGTGCTCCCTTCTTAGAAATCTTAAATATGTCGGCATGTCTTGGCCGCGTTCCCTCCTGCATAATCCATGCAACAGGTAACTGTGGAAATAAATTATTCTTCTATTGTCTCAAAGTATCCCTGTGTTTAAACTGAATTACATAATACACGTTGGCTCAGTCAGAAGCAGGAGAAACACATGGGAGACGGAATTCTGATCCCAAAGAAATCAAAGGTTTTGGCACAGACCTCTGTGCAGACAGAGGTCATATTATTTCATCTCAATCGCGTGTTTGAAACCAATATTTCTGACATTACCAAAGCTAAGAATGGATATTTTGGATTATAGAGCTGGGCCCAACTACATATATAGTTCATTTTGCACTGTACATATGGTGAAGTGCAAACAACCCTAATAATACCTCAGAACGCAAATCCCCATATATATTAGATTAGAATTTCTCATTGTGGGGTCCAAAATTATAAGCAGTCTAGACAGAAGCACCAGAAGATTCCCACAGGGCTGACAAGTCACGTAGTGCTGGCTCCTTCATTATTCCCTGAGGCAACACACTGTTCAAAAACAAATAAAAAGTGATCTAAATGATTTATAAATAGTATGTTTGCCACGGAGCTCTTATGTAACTGGGTGTTAGAATATAGATGATCAAAAATAGTTACAAAATGCAGTCAGCACACTGATAGAGTTTAAGAAACAAAAAATGCATGTAGAATACTCACATTAAAAGGAAATTCAAAAGCAACTGGAAGTGTAAAGTCCTTTCAAGGATATAATACATTACTTTAAACAGCCTGAGGGCTAAGTGTTCAGAGCATATAAAAATTAGTACAGACTCTAACCCTTCTCTCCAAACAAAGTTAGCATGGTTTAAAAGTAGAGGAGACTTAGAAAACAAAACAACAAATCAAACTTTATTGCATGGACACAGTAATTCAACTATCTGAACACAAACAAAGGAAGTTATGACAGAGGTCTCCACAAATGGTATGGAAAAGATGAGGAGGGAACAATAACACAGGAACAAACTGGCTTTTAATAAAATGTTAAGGAACAAACTTTAAAATTAACGGAATAAATATTTTTTCAAGAAGTGCCTAGTTGTGGAACCTGGATGCTGTGAGTCAAAAGCTATTAATAACTTCAAGACAGGAATGAACAAATTCATAGTTGTAACTATGCCTATTATGGATAATGGCTACTATGTGATCTGGAAAATAGGAAGTTGTGTGATAAAGATCACCTCCCATTTAATCCATTTCTTCCTATAAACATCTTCTAGAGGGCACTGTCAAACATCAGTGAGACAAAGATCCATAACCCTGATGAAATACTTGCTGTCTTTCAAAAATGACGTATTAAAGTACCATGTCAATTCTAGCTTGTGTTGTTAGGACAGCTGTTTATGAATTTACACCAAAATATCCATTCTGGGAGCAGTTATTCCACATGGGAATGAGAACAGCCAAATGTAAGCTGGAAGCAGAGAGAGCCTCACACACGGCGGATGGGCGCTGCAGGGAACACAAGATCCCGGCCTCAGCTCGGCTTTTGGATCCTCTGCAGACCTCACCCTGCACGCCCACACGGTGAGGGGGCATCCGCTCAGAGCACAGCAAACGCATTTTTTGGTAACTCGTGCTCCTTGTACAAAGTTTGAGAAAATGGAATAAAATACAAAGTTTCACTTTACTGATTAGAAGACAAGAAGAGCTTTGGGAGAAAAGAGTCTGAAAAACCTGAGCTTGGTACCGGGCTCCATCACAGACTGGTTTAGGACACACTTTTTAAGCAGTTTTCCCATTAATTAAGTAAAAATAGTAATGCAGGCTATATAAAGGGGGGTTTTGCTTGGGTTTGGGGATTTTTTTTTTGTCATTTGAAAGAAGAAATTTCATGGTAAAAATAAACAAAGAAAGTAAAAATAAGTTTACACAAGTACACACTTAATATTCCAGGCAATGGTGCATAAAGAATAAAAGAAGCATTCCTAGCAGAATAACATTCTATCTTCATTATTGTTGAAATAATGGGTTCCATTCTTCAGTGGGCAGATGCTATCTGATAAAAGTATTGACAAATTAATGTTTGACTTTTTAAAATAAAGAAGTAACTTCTTTCTTACCATTATTGTTGACCAACACTATAAACTAAATTTAAGATGAATTCACAGAGCCTTTGTTTTCAGATGGAAATTGGATTTCCTGAGAACAGACTATTCATCCAAAATACTTCGAATTTGCAATGTACTTCCCTACTTCATAAAGACACTGCAAGAAAAAATTAAATAACACTTGCAAGAGGTAGAGGATTTATATATCACTGTAAGAGTGAAAATAAGCCTCCGTATTGTGAGCCAACTATCCTTTCAAAAGCAAGTGGAGATTAAAATATTCAATGGTGTTTGTACAAGGAACAGCTTGAACTTTGCCAGTTCCGAGCTGGCTGTACTCATTAACACAGGAATGCCCTCCGGCTGCTTTGTGTGAAGGTGCAACTTAGACCCGGGTTTCTCTGCAGTTCTGAAGGACACCTGGACACTCATCTTTCTCTCCCCCTGCAAATAAAAAGCTTCAAATCTCAAGGAGATCTTGGGTGCCAGGAGACTCACAGTTCCTGCAGTGGGAAGGCTGGCAGTCATGCAGAAGTCTAGAGTGTATCATTCTACTTCCTTATCCTTTGGGAAGTTTCTCTGCAGAGCCAATTTACTCAATCTGGGCAAATACTAACTTGAAACAGGAGTTACCGTAGTCATTACGCTCCAGATTACCGAAAGATGACTAAGATAAAAAGAAATTATTATAACCAAACATCTGAGGCATGACAGGCTCTTCCTAGGATGGCCTACTGTACGTCAGGAAGCCAAGTAAGGCTTAATTCTGGCAGTGAATTCCAGCAATATGTCATTCCTCAAGTTCTTAATGAGAACATTCTGACTACTTGCTGGCAAGGATAAAAATAAGAACATGCTGTTCAAATAGGAAGGAAAAGAGCAAGCTGAGCAGGTACAGCAAGCACAGCTGAACCAAAATGTTCAGCTTATTTTCTAACTAGGCTGTGCAGTGATACAAATATATTTCATTAATGTATTGCTGCTGAAAAGAAAGTGATGCAACACACAGTTCATAATAAAAAATCTCCATATATTTAACATATATATTACTTCTATCATTCATGCAGGAACACTTTATAAAATAGGCAGAGAGAAGGGAAAATATCAAAATGGGAAGCAGCAGTGAGAAGGAAGCAGACCTGCAACTTGGGTTCCATGAGATGAAGAGCGTGTCATCCTGTCATGTGTCCCCTGCACATGCCATTTTCTCTTAGCACTGTTTAGAGGCTCTGAACATTAAAAAACTTCCTCAAATTTCTAACCTAAAATTCCTTCCTGGCTTAGACTAATTTCTTAACAAACTTGGGGTTTTTTAAACTAAAACAGGCTTCCTTTCCTGTCACATTTGCTTCAACTACTACATTCAAAGACTGTAAGGCATTTTATGGTTGTTGTCTAAACTAATCAATTCAAGTTCTTGTAGCCTTTTGTCCACTCTTCTCTTTGCGTAGGGATTTAAAATTTACTTTTATGAGTCTTTTAAGTTCAACTTGTTGCATATGGATTTCTGGATCTGTTCTCAGTTTTAAAGTGCCTGAAGCCACGTGTACCACATGTGGCATTAATGCTGCTTTATCTGTACATGAACTGCAGGGATGAATTTACATAGGACTGAATTCTTATTTTCCACAGTAACATCAAGTCAGTGACTGACAGCCTTCCTGCCTTTGGATTATACACCCAGTTGTTTGAAATTCCCTCATGTTCCACCTGACAAACTCTGAGCTTGTGGCAGAGAGCCTCTACCATTTCCTTAAGAAATCATCATATTCTTTGNCAAATGATCTTGTACTTCATGTTACTATGTGGTATCCCATTTTATTCCTCTACTCCTCAAGGTCATGTAATTATTCCTGTACGACATCACCGAGTAAATTCTCATTTTTGTGCCAAGATCTCTATTGAAAATATAAAACAGTATCAGTTTCAACATCAATTATTGGACAGAGCTCCAACACCTTCTCCCTGCCATTCAGCATAATATATTTCCACCTTTCCCCCTGGACTATTTATCGCCCATCTGACACTTACCTTAAAAATGCCCCTTTTCTCCAATTTAACAAACCTGTCAAGAAAAGCAGTTACTGTATCAGAAAAGGAAAGTATACAATGTGATCTGTTTCTCTGGCAAAAAAAAAAAGTTTTATCCTATTTATTTACACATTCTTTATTTTTTCCTTAAGAAATCATCATATTCTTTGATTACTGCGTTTTAAATTTTGGGCAGACCAAAGTAATTCATATTAAATTTACCACTGCAGAGTAACTTACTAGTTTGCAAATGAAAATCAGCTTCTGTGAATGGAAGTGGGACTAAATTTTATTATATTACAGCATAGACTATATTCTGGGAGCTCTGAATCCTTCAGAAAGGATTAAAGCCTCCCCCAAAAAGGAAATACAATGAGCACTGAGAACACTTAAACACTTAAAAAATATAAAAGGCAATTGATTTGTTATCAGTGGATTCCGTAGCACAATCCTGTTAAATTTTGTTTAGTTATAAAGTACATGAGCTGTGGACTCAACTCATGTATTTTAAATCAAATAATGTTCAGGTTCTCACACAGGACAAAATGGTTTTTTAAACACTTGCTAACTTTTTTTGCATTCTGTTATCTGAAGTATTTAATGTATTTTTCACTTATTTTAATGAGACAGAGGATATATGTATTATGTAATGTTAGCCACTGTATTACTCCTAATTTCATATCCCCAAATATTGCTCTTTTGTCTTCATTTTACTTTATGCTGTGTTTCAGCCCAAGAGCTCAACCCTAGAAGCTGCCTGTGTGAATCCAAACCTCTCTTTCTTTCACTTGTCTCTTGCAGACATCCATTGGTTTACATCCGAAGAGGAAGCAACAAATGAGGCCTGGAAACTTGAAAGGATTGTCCAAGACCGATGCAACACAACCATATCATCATAAAAACTTTATTTATTCCAGCATCACTCAGATGAGGACACAATTTCAAACAAGTGTCTGACATACACAGCATGCACAGAATTTTCTTGTACTTCCACTGTTCCAGCAAAACCAGAACAGCCTAAAATAGGAAAGCATTTTAGTTCAATTGCTGTTCCACAGAAGTAGATTATTGGACTGGAAATTGGATTATCCAAGAGGAAAATATTCATTTGCAAGACTTAAGCAACCCCCACCCTTTTCCTTGTTCCTAGAGAATGAACACAATCAAGCACACAGAGACCTTGTTCCAGGCCCATAATCACCAAAAAGTCTGGAGAAGAATGCAAACCAATGTTTCTTTTTCTCAGGGTGAAATTCTAAATGACTTCAATGAAATTGCTTTTGCCAACGCATTGAACTGGGAAAAAATATACAGCCGGGCTAATCTACAGTGAATAAGAGCAAAATACTTATATTGGGTTTATTCCTGCGCCTACAGGAAGAAAACTTGAAAAATGGTGCTTATGCTCCATGAAAGTGAAAAATAGCTACTGAGAGGGGGAGGAGGAAGAAGGAATTTGAACAGAAATGATAGGAAGGGGTTTTTTAACTTAGCTAAAATAAACCAACACTTAACACTCTTTTTGCTTTTGAAGCATCACTTGGAGTTTTTAAGATGAAAAACCCCAGCACTTTTTTCAGACAGGATCAATTTTCTCCTTCTTTCATTCATGTCTTCTTATGTCCTCAATTTATGTATAAATTTTAGACTCTACCCAGGATGTGGGAATGAGATCAGTCAGATGACTAAGCTTCGTGTGACTGCTTGCTACAGACTCCATGAGGAAAACACTGCTAGAAGATGTTCAAAAAGAAAGGCTGTGGGTACAGGGACTCATGGCAGGGGAGGCTTGAGCACTGCAATATAGTTAGATAAAGTTACCCATGAACTCCGGTGTCTCCACTGAAAGCTACAGATGCGTTTTTCACCTGTTCTGCTCTTGTTTTGGCTCTTTTGGGGGGAATCCAGCTGAGTTGTATGCTAAGAACACGTGAGACAACTCAGACCAAAATGTTGTTAGGGCTTCCCTTCAGCCCCCCTAGCAAATCCAGACCATTATTTTATGTCACAAATACAATAAAAATCCCCTTTACTTTTCCTCTGTTTCTTTTACTCCTCTATGTCTCTCCCTCCTACCAATGTGTTTTCCTCATTATGGATAACTCCTGCAGTATCATGCAGAGCGCTGCTGGCTTTTTTTTACTTAGTGAAAGAGACAAGTAACTACCAGAACATCTTGGAATCTGAAGGATTTTTTGATCCTCTTCAGGCACAAAAGTTTAAACATATGATCTGACAATACCCCAAAGGCTTAGAGAACATGGAAAACCACGTCCTCCTAAGTAACCCTTACCTTATTCATGCAACTTTGTCCTGCTACAGTTCATGCAGAATAGGGCCCAGTTTCCCTGTTACCTTTCAAAGAACATTTTCTTCTAGAACAACAATTTCCTCTATCCTTTCTTCTTCTGAAAAGAGTAGCACAGCCTCAAATACTTTCTTCAGAGCTCAGTAATTACGTACTTCACAAAAACCATGACAGCAGCTCCCAGCCACTTGAACTAAATACATTTTTCAAGTTAAATGGCAATGACTTCTAAGAATTTCGAAGTCAATGCTAAATGGCACTTTGTCACCCAAGACTGTTTATGATGGGCCAGTAAAACAGACAGAATCATATATAACCAGGCAGTATAATGTGCAATGCTGAATTAAATGTAGTGAAAATACTTGGGAAAAAATATTATAAGTAATAAACCACACTTAAAATTCTGGAATATCTTGTGGAATTTTCTGCCTTAGACCCTGCACATATTATGCTAATTTACTTTTCCAAAACCCCCCAGTAAGTACAGACACAGTTCCTGCTAGTACTAAGTTGATTTCACATGATTAACAGCTCATGAGGAAAAATAAAGATCCATGCAGAAGAACAAAAGTAACAATGACAAAAACAATGACTCAATAAGACATTACTTAGTCTTTTAAAAAACACCACAACACTTAGTGTTCTACCCCTGCAATCTGAGATTTGAAGCAGACATAATCTTTTTATTAGACATTTGAACCTGAAGAGGATAGCAACTGATTGAAAAGGTTATTGTACTCATGCTCAAAGTGTTAAGAAGAAATACAAAAGAAATTAGAGAACAGGTGTTCCAGTAAAGCTACAGGTATGAAAATGTTCATAGAAACTCTGTAAATATATATATATATATAAAAGGACACAATTAAGTCATTTCAGAAGAAGGAAGATCAGCCAGTGGAAACAGCAGTATAGCTGACACTGAAACAGGATAATTGCAACACAAAAATCCACAAATCCTTTTGTGTGAGGCTGAGTAACACAGCTCATTCATTGATGAAAATGATGCATCATGCCCGCAGCTTTGAGGAGAAATATTTAGTGCAATTATTTGTAAACCTTCTGAGGTCTCCTAACTATGTTAAGATTTTTCTTCTGGCACACAACTATACCACAAACATGTTTATTCTGGATTGGACACATGCCAAACTCCAGTGCCCTGGATGTGCTCAAGGGATCTGGACGTGTTCTGCCTCCATTCTCCTCCAGCTCTGTGTTTCATGTCACACCCCAAACCCACCACCCTCAACCAGTCTCCTCCAAATCTGACACCTTTCCAACTCTCAGCTCTCCAGTTTAACAATCTAGGTCACTAATAGTACCAAACTGTACTTAAACACCAGTACTAACCCATGTAAACCTTCTCCTGCATCATGCCCAGCACACATCCTGTACTGGCACAAACTGCAACAGGAAATCATCTGCCCTTGGAGCATTGTTTTGTACTTGCACCATTTATTCTAATTTTAAAATTCTTCTGTTACCTCATTTAGGGCTTCCTGTGCCGCACCTGTGTCATTCCCCATCTGAACTCTGCGCTAGAGAATCTTAAAATACGTACGCCATAATTAAAGCTCACAGGCTACACTTAACTCCCAGGGAAAAAAAGGGAACAGAAGAAACTGATATAAATCCTAAGGGACTTCTAAAAGATTAGTGGTGAAGAACAAATCCGTGCTGAAGAAAGGGCAGAGGCAAACAAGAAAGCAGAGTTCAGGGAGAAGCAAAAATATCAAAATGAGGTCATCATCAGAATGAGGTCATAATCCCCCTTTGGGATACACAGATGCCTCTGCTTGGATGGCTTTGCAAAGAAGTAATGCAGGGATCAAGGACTGAACTGATACTAACCAAAAAAAGCAATGTTTTTTATGAATATACAAGATGCACTGACACAAAATCAGATTTTTAATTGTAATGTTAATATATCGACCCTTAACACGGTTCTACCTTAAAATGTGCAGTGAGAATTAGAAGTTCAAATACTTAGAAAGAACCACGCAAAGGCCTAAGAACACTCATTGTGCCAACATCCTGTACGAATTTTAAGGCAACGAGAGAATAATATGTTCAATTCCCTTAAAATATCACAAAATCTAAGAAAATTTTAAGAAAATGACGCCAAGAAATATGGTGTCTGTTAAAAATTTAAAAGTATATAGTATACGTCAGTTACTGGCCACGACATCTGAAAAGCTTGAGAAAAAAGGATTTTATACAAATCTTGTATGAAGTAACTCCAACTTGTATGACCACACATCACTAAAAAATGTGGCCATATGTACATATATGTATATATATACAAGAGAAAAATCTGGAAAATGCAACTAAAATGTCCCAAAGTAAAAAGTTGGCCATTTGATGAAAACTATCGGAGAGTGAAAGTCAGAAAATTGCCTTTGCCAGTGGGCTTTTCACATTAGCAATGTAATAGAAGAAACACTAGCCAAGGTAATATGATGAAAATGTATCCATTTTTAACAAAAAAAAAAATTAACCAAAAGGGATACAAGAACGAGGGAATTGTAGCATTTAAATAAGGCTGCGAACTAAGTTGATGCTGTGCCTTATGTTCCACACAGTCACTGCAACCTCAATGACCTGAAGCAGATGCAGGAACGGAACTTTACAGGGAAATTGTTTAACGTACTATTGCAGAAGATGTAATTGGAAAACGGAACGTGCTTTTATACATTGAAGCACTTTTCCAATCCTCAAACACTATAAAAAAGGCAATTGGAAGAGAAAGAATACAAGAAGTTGTGTCCAGCAGCATGTGGCAAAGACTAGTGTTGGGTGTGGTAAGACATAAAATGTCTTTGCCAGCCTAGAAATGAAGCGTGTTAATGAGATCTGCATGTTTATCCAGGAAGATGGTCATAATAGTGAAATATAAAAGGTACTTGAGCAACTAGAAAAATGAGCATTCACGAATAACAAAAGGAAACACCCTTCCCTTGCCAAAATACATAATAGATCAGATAAAACCCATAGGGAACAAGACTTTGGGTCAGTGACCCTCGGGCAGGATATCAAAGATAATAAATGGGCCCTTCTGGGCAACATGGAGTCAAATGCAACTCTGAGGTGTTAAAAGTCCCGTGTGTGGGGTTTGGCTCACACGCTGCCCACACAGCGCCTTTTCACGGGCTCCACAAGGAAAGTCAGCGTGCGCAGCCAGATATCCCGGAACGAGAACTGGAAAGAAACTGCTGGGAAAACAACGAGCGCTCATTTTAACTGGCGATTGACTCCAGACGTCAGCACCTGAGGGGCACCCACTGCGCTCTTTAAACTTTAATCCGAGGGCAGCCGAGCCCCCGGTGACAGCGCAGGGAGAGAAGAGCGGGGTTCTGGCAGCCCCTTACCTCGCCACGGCTCTCCCTCAGCAGCCCGAGCCCTTCTCCTGCCCCGCTCCTGCCCCACCGCCTCAGGCGCCATCGCCGCCCCTCCGGCTCCCTCCCGCTCCCTCCGGCTCCCTCNGGAGCTGCGTGAGGAGCGGCCGGGGGTGAGCCGCGGGTCGGGCACAGGGGGAGCCGGGGGGGCGAGCGGGGTCGTGGCTCCGGTGCCGGAGGACGGGACTGCCGCCGCCTTCTCGTCTCGCCCGGAGGTTCGGCCGGGGTTAAATCCCCGCCGGGGTGCGTGGGTGCGGGTCAGCGGCGGCGCC
>WEKX01023838.1:151356-198283 GCA_013390025.1 Pitta sordida
TCCTTCTGATTTTGCAGTGTGTGTGTCGCAGTTGTGGAGCATCCTCAGATCCGCTGCCTTTTACGGAATTTGTGCGTTACATTTCCACCACAGCCCTGTGGTAAGAACTTGTTCTTTGTCCTCATATTTCAATATACAGCCTTCTAATAATAGGCAAAGCATGCCAGAGAAATGCTCTAAGTTAAACATGAATGTGAATTTCTTTGTTGCAATGTGTTTTTGAGGTACTTTTCCAAACACTTGGGTTTCAAAAGCAAGATGTAGAGAAGGCTTGACCAAAAAACAAGTTTGTATTCCTACTGTTGTATCTTTGTGTATTTTCTTTCTAGTCATATAGCTGATTGAGACTTGACTGAAATCTGTGACCTCTTAAGAAGGGAGATCCACAGTTATGTAATTTATTTTTTACAGTAATGAAGTAGAAAAAATGATGGAGAGGCATGAGCGTCTCAAGCCAGAAATGTTTGCAGAATTGCTGCAGGCAGCAAATACTGCTGATGACTACAGAAAGTGTCCTGTAAGTAAACAAAATTGTTACATTGCTCTAAGATACAAGGGAGAACTTTTTAGGATATTAAATCAGGCTAAATTATTCCCCTAAAAGCAGCGTTACCTCTGGCTGCTTCAGCACAGTCTGGTTTCGGGTGAAAAAATCCCTTAAACTTGTATTTTATTGCTCCAGTTAGAGATTTCAGTTATAAGGTGTTGATTGGATTTCGAAGTTAGGCTGTAGTCTTCATCAGAGTGTTTTTATGTTGCTTAAGTTGTTAGAAAGAAACACCAAAACAGAATTTTGGAATTAGAAGTTGCAGAATTGTTTCACTGCGCTATTTCTTGTTTAGTAACTCACCTCTGGACTTCTGTTTTTCACACAACTTTGGATTTCTACCCATCACACTTTCTTTTCTCCTTTTTTTTTTCTAGAGTAACTGTGGTCAAAAAATAAAAATTCGCCGTGTTCTTATGAATTGTCCTGAGATTGTGACAATCGGCTTAGTCTGGGATTCAGAACACTCTGATCTGACAGAAGAGGTTATGCGGAACCTGGCAACACAGCTTTACCTTCCTGGGGTACCTGACCCAAAAATTACCATTTGCTTACTCGAGAATTCAATTTTACATAGAGTTTATGTGCATGTAAATTCTTTATAATGTGCTACTTGATGTAGTTCCTCTGAGAGGAAGAAGTCCTGCCAGAAGTGTTGGGTTTGTGTGTAAATACAAAAATGAATGTAGGTGAATGCCTGGTCGAAAATCTAGGAATATAATTTTCAGTTTTAAATTCGTGGAATTATTCCAGAGCATTAATGTTTTACTCTTTAAAATAGGAAAAAAAAATTAAAAAAAATTAAAAAATAGACCTAGTAATGTGCAAAAATCAGTATTTCTACTCAGGAAAAATTGTAAAATGCAACAGAACATTCAATACCGATTGCCTTGGTGAAACGCCAGCAGTAGGTCAGGAAACTGAGGCTAAATCTTTCACACATGTTTTAAAATATGTAATCATTTTTCACAGCTGTTTTATAGGGTTACAGATGAAAATGCCAAAAACAGTGAGCTTTTTCTTGTGGGAATGATTTGCTACACAAGCCGACATTACTGTGCCTTTGCCTTTCACACCAAGAGCTGCAAATGGGTGCTGTTTGATGATGCTAATGTGAAAGAGGTAAATATTGGTTTTCCTGCTACCAAACTCAGTCATCTTTTCTCTTCTAGAGTGCATTTTTCTGACACCATAGTTGAAGAAAAGTCAAACCAATGTTTTAAATAAAGTTTTAGTTTTGTAAAGCAGTTTTCACAAGTAAATTAACAGTAGACGAGTGCATGAACAATCTGAAATATTCAGCATTTTTAAGGCACAACTACAAAGTAGTGAAGCCAATTCCAAAATTTATCTTTTTGTCGCAATTTACATAAACTAAAGTGCTAAAAGGTTGAATCTTCATGTACCTTTGGAATCAGGCATTTGGTACATGTATCTTAATAAATTGCTCTTTCTGTATTTGGGTTCAGTGCTGTTGGTAAAGTTTGGGGATTTGGTTTTGTTGATTTCTTCCTTAGATTGGAACCAAATGGAAGGACGTGGTCTCCAGGTGCATTCGGTGTCACTTCCAGCCATTGCTGCTATTTTATGCTAACCCAGATGGCACAGCTGTATCTCCAGAAGATGCACCAAAGCAGATTATTCACTGGTCTCAGTGCAAAACAACAGGAGGAAATGGGGAAGACTTGGGTAATTAGATATATTTTAACTGGTTTTTTAGTAACAGTATCAACTGTATTTCTGAAATAGGGATTATAAAGGAGAAGGTAATGGATTGGCTGCTTTGTTCTGAAATACTTCTATTAGTCATTATCCAAAGGGTCTCAAAAGAGATTAGTGTATATATACAATATTGGAACTAAATAAAAATTGAGGTAATGGAAAAGAGAAAAAGACTTTCTATTATAGCATAACTTCAGTAATTTGAGAAGAAAATTGTAGAATATTTGTATATGTGGATTTCTTATGTGCATACTGGAACATTTAAAGTACCTTTTAAAAATGCTTATCAGCATATGTGCTGCTCCATGCAATAGGGATACAAACACACATGTTCCAAATCCATGTGTGTGTATGTATAGAGAGATATATATCTATACATACACGACACTCAGCAGAGTTCAGAACTTTGGGAAAAACCAGAAGGAGCTGCAGGAAACCTTTTTTTCTGAAATTCACATAGCTGAGATCTCAATATGCAAAAATCCTGTGTTTTGGTTCTGCAGTTTGTACTTGAGTTGGGTTTTGTTATTTTATTTTAATGTTAAACATAACTTACAAGTAAATTAAAGTCAAAGTCAAATTGAATTTGACATGTTCCCCTTCACATAATGCACTGTGATAGGACATAAACTGCTTCAGGGTGGAAAGAATTGAGGACCCTATTCCACTACAGGCTACCCCTGTAAACATGGCAGTATATAAAATATTACAGAACCTTAGTGCCTAGTATATTGAAATGTAGTGTGGTTGCTGGTGAGGTTTTTCTTCTGTTTTCTTAATCCACAACAATAAAGCTTTCTTATATTTTAAATTTAGATATTGGAAATTTTAAACTAGGTAGGGTTTCTTTCTAAAGATAAGAATGTTGTTTGCCAGGATTTGAAAAGCATTCTGCTGCTAAATCAGACCACATGAAAGAGAACGGTATTGGAGACCCCACTAATCAAAGGAGCAATAAAAAGCTTCAGCCAGATAATTCAGCTTTCAGTAGAAGCCATATTCAAGCAAGTGGTGGTAGAGGTCCAGGTATGTCTTATTATGAAATAATATAATATATAGTCTTATGAAATATTTTGGGTGTGTGCTAACCTTGGGACTAGAACTATTTCTAAAGGAAGAATGCCTTCATTGGCTTTGTTGTTATTCGAAGATTCATTCAATGTTGAACTAGTATCTGGATGTCTGCCGTGGAATGTTAACTTTTCCAGAGAACTGTAAATGTAGATTACTTTTTATTACCCCAATTATTTCTTCTCTAAAGGGGATCTTGAGGCCTTGATCCATTTCTCAAACACCATGAAGCTTTCTAATCATGGTGGTGGTTAAAAGGCACATTAATGACGTGAGGCTGAGGTGTGGTTCTGTGGATGTTTGGCTGCTGGAGGAACACTCTTTCCACAACAGTATTGTGAGACAGCATTATTTGCAGCCCTGTATAGTAATGGATTTCTGTTTCGAAAGAAATCTCGTGTTCTTAATCTGCATTAAGTAATTCATTAGTCTTTTAAAATGATACTAATACTGAAAACCAAATGTTTAGCACTTAGTACTAATGCTGAAAATATAAATGTTATGTTATGGTCCATGAATCTGTTTGTGATGATGAATGACTTTTGAGTGATGATCTTTGACAAGAAGTATTTTTTGCAGCTAAGTTGGGTTACAGCGACCAAAAGGACAGGCTGAAGGACTTATCCAGAGAGTGTGCTCAGAAAGCTGCTGACATGAAAAACTTCACATCCTTACGTAAAGATGTGGACAGAGCACCAAGGAAAGAGTCTGGGAGACAAAGAGGTACATTGTGAAAGTGTGAGCAGAGAATCAAGGCGTTGAATAGCTTTCTCCTTCTAAGAGAACACACTGTAAGATTAGGGTTTCCCAGTTTCCCATATTCTGAAATAGGCACTGGTTTTGTAGAGATACTGTAAGAAAGATTAATACTGGAACGGTATCAGTTAAATGACCGCTTCCACCCTAGAAGTGTTCAAGGCCAGGCTGAATGGGGCTTTCAGCAACCTGGGGTAGTGGAAAGTGCCCCTGCTCACAGCAGGAGGTTGGAATGAGATGGTCTTTAAGGTTCTTGCAGCTGGAACAATTCTGTGATTCTATGGAATATTAACTAATGAGAACTGTAATGGAGCTTTTTTCTTTATGTTCTTATAAGACTTGATTGGGGAAGAGCGTTCCAGTGTCAAGTCAGGGTCTCCTCCTATTGGAAATGGACTCAGGCACTGTGTGGATCAGCGCATTTACAGCAGCCAGGGAAGAGGCCCCTACAAGCATGACAACGCACCTCACCAAGCCAAGCTTTCTGCACATGTGCTTGGATCAAATAAAACAGAATCTTTTGCTGCTGGGGAGAAACCAGTGACAAGGACACGGACTGATGGTGTCACTGGCTACGATACAGACACCAGTCAAGACTCCAGGGACAAAGGAGGCGTCAGCAGCAGGAGCAGAAGTAAGGGTTGGAAACCGATGCGAGAGACGCTGAATGTAGACAGCATTTTCAGTGAGACTGAGAAAAAACAGTACAGCCCAAAGCACAAGGCAAACCTGAGCAGTAAACCTAAGCATGAAAAGGAGCGAAGCTTTAACCACTGGCCAAAAGAGAACCAAATGCAGAAGGGTCTAATGACTATATACGAAGATGAAACAAAACAGGATTTGGGCAGTCGAAGTTCACTGGATTCAGAGGGGAAAGGGAATGCTGAAAAAAGCAAAGGATTTACAGAGAGGAAAATCCATGGTGATAACTGGCAGATTCAGAGGACAGAATCTGGGTATGAAAGCAGTGATCATATCAGCAATGGATCTGCAAATCCAGACTCACCTGTGATTGAAGGAATCAATCCGGCAGATGTCAAGAATGTAAAAGAAAGTGCTTCCTGCAGGTAATGCTGGTGCTCTTAGAGCCTGCCGATTGTGTTTATAGAAAAAGAAGCTGTTTTAGTTGTTCATGTGTTGTTTAAAAACAAACAAAAAAACCGCCAGGAAAATCTTCTTTGGAACTTGCTTGTGGAAAGATGGAGTGTGTCTAGAAATAAGGGTGTGGGCAATTAAGTGTTTAATTTACCTTCACTGTGAGGCAGCAGCGCTGGTTCTGTGTGGAGGGCACTCAGCCAGAACTTGTAAGCCTCGCTGAGGGACAGGGTGTGGTCCTTTATTCTAATGGCTACACTTCTTTACTTAAGAGATCTTTAGACTGTGGGTAACTTTCCATCTGTACTGGAACAGTGTCCATATAAATCATACCTGTAACAGTTGTACTGACTGCCCTGATGAGGAGATGGGAATGGCAGCAGGAGACTCTTTTGTGCTGTTATTGATCATTGTGCAGAAATTTAGTTTTCTAGAACACCTCAGACAGATGGATATTGATCATTTGGCAATTGGTTGACCTCTTTGAAATAACTCTTTGCTGAAAAGTATTAAATTACTAAAACTGGCCAAAAACATAGCTAGTAGCCATATTTTATTAAACTTAGAACTGATGTTATATATGTTGCTCAGAGATGTTGTGTAGTCTGTGAAGATACAACCCAGCAGGATGTGATCCTGAGCATGTATTTGACCATGCCTTGTGCAAGAAGAGTTGGACTAGATGATCTGAAAAGGTCAATTCCAACTTCAGTTTATGTGGTGCTCTGAAACAGAAAGTTAGAATCCTTCCACGTGCAGTTTTCTGTATTGTGTATCTTAAACTGTATGTGGAACATAGACACAGGACAAGCCCAAGAATCACATCATGTGCCTCAGAGTGTGGTACAAATGCTTCTTGAAGAGTTGAGAGACCAAGCCTAGGCACAAGTGATTGCCAGATGTCAGTGAAATTTTGGACATATATTTTCATGAAGTTATTTTTGATACAGTTCTATACAAGACAGTCGCAAATAGCAGGAAATGAAAAGGTTTTTACTTCCTTCCAATACCGAAGGGACCCTACAAGAAAGATGGAGAGGGACTTTTTACAAGGGTTTCAAACTGAAAGAGAGTTGGTTTAGATTAGATACTAGGAAAAAATTATTTACTGTGTGGGTGGTGAGGCCCTGGCACAGGTTGCCCAGAGAAGCTGTGGATGCCCCATCTCTGGAAGTGTCCAAGGCCAGGCTGGATGGGGCTCAGAGCACCCTGGGATAGTGGCAGGTGTCCTTGCTCATGGCAGGGGGTTGGAACTGGATGATCTTCGAGGTCTGTTCCAACCCAGGCCAGTCTATGATTCTTTAAGTGGAGATGCAAAAATTTAGAACTTATTTCGTGAAGTATTGTGGCAAGTTATCAAAACAATACAAAATGCAGCTTCTGTAGTGAACAGTCTTTGATTGTTTTGGAATTGCAAAAAAGCAAAATGAGTCAATTTTGTCTGTCCACATTAAAGGACTCAAGTCATTCTAAATTTTTCTGGATCAAGACAGCCTGTCACATGTGAGCAGTGTTAAAAGCAGTGTTCAAATCACTCATCTGCTTCTTTTCCAGCGAGCAGAACTTGTCAACCAAAAAAGCTGACCACGTGTTACATCCAGTGCCCCAGCAGAACAAAACCTTCCATGGTAAGAACCTGTATAAAGATGAAGATCTAAAAAAAAATTGTGGATATACCAGAATTTTGATACTTACTAGTATCACACAAGAGATTGGACAGATTTTTGATTTGCCTTTTGTATTTTATAATTTTGCTGCAGAAGTCAATGTCTTCATAGGTCACAAAACAGAAAAAAAATATATGGGTTTTTTTTTTATAAAAAGTCATAAGCAAGTGTTTGAAAGTAAGGCAATTTGTGTATCAGGTTGGCTGTATTTCAGTGAATTAGAAAAAAATTGGCATGGAATTTCTGGCTGTTTTGACCATGATGGAAGGGGGGGGGGGTTATATACGTGTTTTCAGTAGAGATTTCTCTTGCTGACTCATCATAGTCTTCTTGAAAATGGCAAAGGAAATATGTTTGGTTGGTGTTTTCCCTCCAAGGTGTTTTAGAATTTTTGTTCTATTTCACATTTTAAAGCTTTTCAGTGAGTTATGAAGATGAAAAGTGTTCATATCCTTTGTTTCTTATTGTGTTTTTTTTGTTTTGCAAGTGTGCACTTTCTCTCTTCCCAGCCCCCCCCAAATCCAAACAAAAAACCAAGCCAATACAAAAACAAAGAAAACCCCAAACAAACACAAATCCCACAGTAACTTTATGCACTCCCTGTATTTTCCCCAGAAGCATTTCTATGAGCTTTCTTGGTGGATACTAAGGAAGATTTGGGATTTTTTTTTTATAAATGTCTGGTTGGACTGTGGTACCATTTGTTTTCCTTCAAGATATGAGGCAATATCAGGAAGAAACACTTGTAATAACGAAGTCTACTTCCTTTTACATGCTAATATGTCTGTTGGGGTTTTATAAAGTTGATAAATGCCTTGGCATATAAATATTACAGGTCAGCATGAGGCCAGCCAAAATCATTATCTGCTGTTGCCGAAACAATGGAAGGGTACTTGGACAAAGAGGGGCAATAAATATTAGGCCACTTCCTCAGGAAACATTTGATTTTTATAGATACCATACTTCTTTTCATATATTGTATAAAATAGTTTCTCCTAAGACTTCAAGTGGGAGTTGGGAATATTCCGTACCATGTACACCTTCTGTGTCATTATCCCAATTTAGGTTGTGCTTGAACTAATTGTGTGTTTGTTTATTTTGACACATACACACACAAAAAAACCCCAAACCCAAAACTGAGTAGCATGGAATGCAAAGATCTGGTTTTGCATGACATTTACTCTGCTTTACTTCTGTACTACATCATTCCTACCAAACACACAGGAACAGACAAAAAAGACTTAAAAACAACAGTGAAAAATACATGAACGACTCTGTTGGCATGAAAAAGAGGCGCGTTAAACCCAGCTTAGTAGTGAGTGTTCTCTGCAAAGAGAAGAGTACTTAGGTTTACTTAAAGCTTTCAACAAGCTTTGTATATTTCCTTTAAAAAGGTGCAGTGATTCCAGGTGATCCTCAGGGTGTCATAAAAAATTGATGATAAGTTCCCATCTATTCAGTTGTTTCAATTCAGTTTACAAAAGTGTACATACAAAAATGTATGTATTTAAATCATACATTTGGAAGACCTCATGTGTACAAGTTTCAGAAAATAATACTTTTAGTGGAAGAGATCAATGGACTGGAAAGATATCTGAAGAATCTGATCATTCCACATGTATGTGAGGTTAAAGATTTATTTAGTCTCACTTTTGAAAGTGTGTCAGGACACCCTTAGCCAGGACAAGAGTAGTTATACACAAGTATCAGCTGTATTACCTATGTTTGATCTCTGAGTGTTATGAACAAGACATGGACTGGTAGGTAAGTACCAGAGACTCCCAGAAAAATAGGACTTCAGGAAAGAAATGCTCAGTCCTTTCTGAGAGAGGAATAGAATGTAAGAAATCTTTCTTAGCTTCTCTTGGCACCTCCAGAAAATGTCTGAGTAGGGTTTTTGTGTCGAAAACTTCTTAGGGAAATAATGTTGGACTTGTAATTCTGCCCACTGTTTTCCAGCTCCTCATTTTTAAATGGAGCTGAATAAGGCTACTGTTCAGCAGTTGAGGAATTCTGTCCCTGACTTACAAAAATAAACTTATTGTTAGAGGATTATAAAGATAGAAGCACTGGATCACAGTGTTGTGAGATCAAATGGCTGCTGCTTACACTGGCACTTGATAACTGTAGTACTGAAGCAAATGTCCCATAAAGACAATCCCTAATCTGTGTGGTCAGATTCTGGCAGGAAAACACAAATATTGAGCAAGCAGATGTAGCACCCATAATTTAGATTAATGACTTCATGTTTAAGAAGTTAGAACTTGATGAACTCAGAAAGCAAATTTTTTTTTGTTTATAAAGAACATGTGACATAAGGGCAAAATTTCCAACCTCATTCTTCAAATTGAAGGAAGATGACTAATTTTTTTTAATGATTTTCCCATTTATTATTCTACTCAATAGCATGAGACAACTCCAACTGAAATTTAGAAGCATCTATAAGCTCTGCTGAATCTATAAAAAGAATCCAAGCTTATTTTTCACTTCAGAAACCCCCACAAACCAAGTATAATTCTGAAAAAGACAACTCACTTGTTTAAAACCCCAAATATTTATAGTAATAATTTTAAATAGGCAACTATACTTAAGGAAATCCAATTCTTACCTTTGCAGTGCAGGCACTGTACATGAACATCACGTTTGAAGAACTGAGTAGAGGAGTAGACTCGATGAGGAGCTTAGTGACATGGTCTAGCTGGGGGGTGTAGGGCTGGATGGTCCTGTGGGTCACTTCCGGCTCAGGGTGGCCTGTTAGGTTTGTGTTTACCGTTCTGGGATGTGCTCTCGGTCTCTGTACGGGTGTTAGATGGTGAGTTAGACTAGATGATCCTTGTGGGTCCCTTCCAACTCATAATATTCTGTGAATCTGTGTGAATCTGTGATTAAAGCTTGCAACTACTTAGTTTACATAATATGAAACAGAAACAAATAAATGCTTTTCTGGAGTGTCTTTAAAGGATAAAGATGTACATGTGTATATGAAAGGTTTTTTGCAACTGAATGTTGCATCAAAAGTACACTGACTTGAATACAAGGATTTCAGGCTTTTTCTGAAGATTGCTTACTGGTTTTTAAAAATAATATTCTTTTTTGGGCAGGGTATAATGACTTTGCCTTCTTGACTGGGATTATGTTGTTCCATGTTTCCAAATCTTCCAATAAGTTTGCCAGCTGAATACAGAAATTGTCTGGGTGGAGAGGGAGGAATTTGCCACAATATTTGTTATAAAAAATGTCATACTTTGTGGGTTTTTTTATTGACAACTTAAAAAATATTAAAAAACCAAGTAGGGTAGGGTTGGAGCAGGGTGTTTTTGTTTTGTTTTTACGAAAAACCCTCCAGGAAACATGCAGCTAAAACACATTAGAAGGAAATTGAATTTAATGTGGAACTGAGTTTTTCTTGGAGGTTTTTGTCATTCACGTTCATTTGGGGGTTTTCCCACAGAAACTGGACTTTTCAGATTTTTGTGCATGTTCTGTACGTGGAGATACTAGAGGAGAAGTTGTCTGTCCTACCTGTAGGCTATAGAATGGATGTTAATCTTTCGAAATCCTGGATTGACTGCTCACGTGTGAAAGTAGACGTTTGTCAGTGTTGACCCCAGGCAGGTTTGTAGGTCAGAACGCAGTCACCTCTCGTGTGCGGCTCAGCTCCTCACGACCCCTTGAGCTCCACGTGGGGCTCCAGCTGAGCACAGCGCTCCCCTATTTAGGTTTGCAGAGAACGTAGAGCCAAAATTCCCCATGGAGCCGGCGCCTGGTTTTTACCCGTGCATGGATGTCCTGTCAGCAGAAGGGAAAATAACACGTCTATTTTTACGTCGGCTGGAATTCGGCGGCAGCAACCCCGCGGTGCGGAGGGAGCGTCTGCCCGGCCTCTGCCGCCGCCTCCCGGCCCCTGCGGCACTGAGTTTGTCAGGCCAGAATGACACGGGGGGTTGACTCTAATTTCTTTGCTTCCTTTCAAGACCTGGAGGAAAGCCATCTGGGGGCTTTATCTCTTGTGCTAGATACTGGTTTAGCCTCTGCTACCTGTGTTCTTGGGCAAAGGTTTGTGTCTTTAGTCTTTCCTCACTAAAAGACGGGGCAGAAATTGACCCTACAAACGAGCATCACTGTGCTTGTATAAAAAAGCACATTTTCAAAAGCAGTTTTAGTAAGATTAAATATTAAGGTATGTTGAAAACGTGTCTACTGGACTTGTGAGAATTACCTATTTTCTGGTAACAAAACCCACAGAAAATGTCCTCCAAATTATTTAGCATTATGGTAAAATCTGACTACCTATGACAGATTTTCTTAAAACCGGCAGTTTTGATTAATCTCAAATCTTGAAAGGTATTGTTGCGCTTTAGTTTTGTTACCTTGAGTAATTAAAAGAAGGAACTGGATTGCATATTCACTTATTTTGATTTTTTTTTTCCCCAGCCCCAGATTTAAGGAAAGACCAGATGAATTCTGAAGTTAACTACAGACCTCATGTTGGTTTCTCAACAGAATTACATTTGCAGGTGCCCAGTCCTCCAGTAAAGAGGTAACTAATACTGGCGTTCGTCTGCTTTGTAATAGTTTAAGAAACATCCAGTATTTGACAAGTGGATGTATCAGTCCCAAGGATGCTGAGAGGACAGCAGAGGCCATGTCTGACTCAGTCCTGAATGCTGAAGGAATTTCTTACCTTGTATCTCTTGCTGAGATTTTTGGGACATTGACATTTGACAGCACTTGACAGCTCAATTGAAAGAAACCTTGGAGTAACTTAATACATACAACTTTTAATCAAATGGCTGTAAGTTAAACAGATCCCAGTTCTCTTGTCAGTTTGAATATTTAGGCTGTCTTTGGAAAAAATCCTTGGGTTATTTGAACCTTTTCGTATGTTTTTAGTGATACTTATGTCTTGTGTTGTTTTGGATTTTAGAGCTGAAATGCCTGAAACCAGCAGGAAATTCATCCCATCATCAGTTCTACAGCCAGTTGTCAAAGACATTGTGAAGTTGGAAAGCAGGAACAAGGCGAATGAACAGAATCCTTCCGAGTGGCTTCATCCAGGCAGGTTTGAGAAGGGGAACGTGGCAGTGTATGGTGCTGACGGCGTCTCCCATCCCTATGTGGAAAATGCCTGTGGAAGGAAGCTGGTCCACAGTGATTTCCCGCCCTCTGCCCAGCCGCAGTCTCATCACACAAGAACGCTTGGGCCCAAGGTGGGGCTGGTGCCCTGTGTGCCACAGTCCCTGACGGAAAGGCCCGTGGTGCTTCCCACCCCTCCCAGTGAGCATGCCGGGCACCCGCTCCGGAGGGTGGATGCCCTCTGGGTGCCTGAAGCAGTGTACCAGAACCTTCCTCCCCCTCTGCCACCCAAGAAATATGCCCTGAATACTCTGCCAGGATCAGAGAGTAACTCAGCAGTGGATGCAAAGTCAATGGAAGCATTGCAGAGTAATCCACTGAGGCAAATGGGGGCCCCTGCCAAACCTGCACCAGAGGTGAGCGCACTCCCAGCCGAACAGAGGCCAAAGGAGCCTCTTCCAGGGAATGAGCTGTTTGTTCACAAAGCAGATTCTCCACCCCGCTTACCAGTGAATGACTTCTGGACCGTGTCTGAGAACATGTTAAAGAAAGGATCCCGTTACACGGGGCCGAGTCCTGGCTATGCGGAGGGGAATGACAGTGTATCCCTGACCACTTACTTCTCCGTAGACAGCTGCATGACTGACACGTACAGGATGAAGTACCACCAGAGGCCCAAGCTGTATTTTGCGGAGAGTGGAAGCTTTCCTAAGGAGAAGCACCCTCCAGCAGCTGGAGTAGAACTGAATGCCACATACCCCGCCACGCTTGAGCCCAGGCACCCTGCACCCGAGCAGAGGTACAAGGCAAATGCAGAAGGCATCCACTGCAGCCGATAGATCCCTAAAATCCCCACACCTGGATCTGACTTTGGCATTTCATGTAGTCTATAAACAGGCTCAAACCTCGAATCTGTGTGTGTGTGACAAGGTACCCAGCTGACTGTGATTTGCTTGGGACTGCTCAAATGAATATGCAAATTAGAGGTGGACAGAGGAGAAGAGGTGCTAAACTTGTGGTTCTTTTGATTTGTTACTCATCCCAGGCAGGAGCTGTTAACCCCCTTGCTGCCAGAGGAAAAAAACCCAAACCAGGACAAGTTGCCTTAACGCTTACCTCTGTATCTCAGCTTGTCTTCTACAGTTTGTATTACACATGGTCTCTTGGGAGTGTGCACATCTTAGAGCAGTGGGATCCACTGGATTTTACTAATTCTGTAAGAAGAGTTGATCAGTTGCAGTTTAAGAAGTGCTCCTTCAGACTGTGGTCACTACCTATTTCGACTGACAAAAGGGATGAACATACTACCCCGTAAAAGGCAGTAAATGTAGTAATAATAGAGCATTATTTGTCCTCAGAGATAGCAGGAGGGGACGTGCTTTGTTCAGTTGACTTCTCGGAGAGTCTGTGCTTTCACAAACCTTCAAGTGTCTTCAATGCAAGTTTACCCAGAGGATTTATTTTTTATTTGAAAAGCCTTAATAATAATAGCTCTTTAAAAACCATCCTGGTTTGCAAGTGTTAAACAAGACTTTCAAAGGGAATTGAAGTAAGCTGCAGTAATACTGTACTGTTAATGCACCTGCTCTTAGCGTACATTTTTAAACACATCAGATTTGTTCACCCTATAAGCTATATACTTTAACTTATTAAATTTAACCACGTAAGTTACCAACATGTATGACAGAATAGGACACTAATTTTAAACACAGACTTATCATGCAACTATGAAAGATTAATTTTGCAAGGTTTTAGATATAGTTACTACTTATGTTCAGTTCTGATTTATCCTACAATTGCATGCAAAGTCAATGCTGCTATTTATTAAACTTCCTTTTGTTGGTTTTTTTTTTCCAACTTGGCATTTTAAGCAATGGTTCCTGGGGATCACATATTTAGGAGTTTTTTTATTTTCTTTATACTGATGTGTTTTCCCACTCGGAACAGCCCTACACATGGGTACGGTCTGCATTAGCAGATCAGGTTGAATGTGCAGCCGTTGAGACTGTGGTGGCTGAGGGGCTCTGTCACTCTGCCTACAGTCTTGGCAGCTCTGACAATCCAAAAAGGCTGAATTCTTCCATTATCCACATTAGTGTTAACTCGAGGTGCTGCTGATTACACCTAAACATCAATGCCTTTTAGTTATGAACATAATGCCAGAAGGTTAAATATGCATAAGCACTCTTGCTTATACTTGCACTGCTGGTCAGAAAGGCTTTTTTTTTTTTTTATATATATTTATAACCTTATGTACCTGAGTTTTAGTGCTTCAGCAAAATGTTGGCAATTGTTTAGCACAATTATCCAAGGCAAACACCTAAACAGTAGTTTTGGTTATTCTGTGGCAAGGTCAGGGTTTTTTTCTTTTGAGTTACAGGTAACTTATGGTAGAACTGGAACATTTTATATATGCAACAAACCAGGTATCTCAGATTAAACTTGTTTCTACCTTCTTGATCAAAATGATTTGTAGCACTTGAGGAAAAATGAATTAAAGAATTTATAGTGAAAAAACTGCATGTTTCAGTATGGCTGCTTGTAAACAGCAACTTTAAAAATGATCCTTTTGTAAGAAGATGAGTTGAAAACAGATGAACACTACACATGTAGGAACTTGGGTGAAGGCTATTGTGATATTTTTGAGAGATATTTCAGAACCTGTAAATCAAACTTTTCTAGTTCATCTAACCATGTTACATAATATACAGAGCCAGTTAAGTAGAGCTGTCTTGTAATACTCGTGTAAAAAAAATTATTGGAATTTGTAAATAATGTATAATTTGTAAAATGGTTTGTGAGGAAAAAAAAATCTTGTATTTGAAATAACAGTATTTTTATGTATGAATAGCACAGCAACAACTGTGAATGATGTGACAGAACACTTATTTTTAAACATGCATAGCAATTGTTGGTACTTCTGTACCAGGAGCAATATGAATGCCTATTGCTGATACCAATGAACAGAAGCACAACTGGTAAATTCATTTCTGAAGTAGCTGCAGTAATTTAGATGTTTTTCAGTCTCCTCGCTTGGCTTGAAACAATCTCACTACCCCAACTTTCTACGTGACCCATGTTTACCAGGTATTTAATGAACAAAAATAGACAGCTAACCCAGGCACCTTTGTTTTTATATTTGACTCTGCACTCCATATATGTATGTATGTAATATTTGCTAACTAATATGTGATAACTCGTTTTAACTTACCTAGGGTGCCTATTTATTTTTTTATGAATGTCCCCTTCCGCCTATAGATTTGTATAAGAGCCTAGACAATTTTTGTAACAGTAAAGATATTAATGAGTCTTGTAATTAATATATTTTTCAGTCTTCAGAATTATTTTCTTGCGAAGTTCTGCTTGTTCAAATTATCAAGATAAAAATTTAAAATCCTTGTTGTCTGTTCTTGTTGTTCCACATTTAAAAAAAAACCCAAAAGTTGGCTTCCCAAACTGTTTCTAAAGTGACAGATAATGGTGCTACTAATGGTTGAAAGTTTTTGTGGTGCTTCAGTTACACTTTTCCAACAGTAAAATTCATCTTCTCAAGTATTTGTTTAGAAAGCTGTTGATTAAACTTTTTTAATATATCCATGAAATGCAAAAAGTAATTTTAATATCATAATCCTGCATACTTGGTGACAAATGAGTGATTTCATAGGTACCAGCAGCCAAGATCATCAATGCCAGCAGGGAAGGACATCTCTGTTCTTTAAAACAAGCCACTTTCAATGGCAGAATTGTGTGTAACAAGGAAAGGGGAAAAAAAAAGAGCATATGCCTATTCTTACACCCCAAATCCTATTTCTGCAGAATCACAGAATTAGTAAGGTTAGAAAAGACCATAGAAATCATCGAGTCCAACCTATCACCTGTTACCTAACCTAGTGCCATCCCATTATCTAGATCATGTCATCATCCAGTCTTTCCTTAAACACCTCCAGGGACGGTGACTCCACCACCTCCTTGGGCAGCCCATTCCACTGAGAGATCACTCTCTGTGAAAAAGATCTTCCTAATGTCCAGTCTGAACTACCCCTGATCATAGCCTGTTAATGTGTTTAATGTGTTAGCAATATTCTACATTTCAAGGTCTCTGCAATCCAGTTATTATATTTATTCCTGGAATAAATGATTACCAACTGAATTGTACTTCTCAGAATCAGAAACTGGTATCCCCAAGGGAAAAAAATCCCGGAGAATACTGAACCCCCTTCATCCATAGCTGGAAGACTCTTCCCCAAAACCTCACCATGTACAAAGCTCACTCCATGCGCTCAGCTTGTCTTTCTTTCTGCTTGCTGTAACAGTGGTCTGAAAGTCTCCCTGGAGTGAGACAGGAGGAAATCGATGTTGAAACCTTTAAATTACCTATTCCTGAGTACTTGTACGTGTGACCTGCTAGCCCCTCAAGGCTCATCTTTAACTACTCCTGTTAACTCCACTGTTTCCAGCAAGGAAATCAGAACCTGAGTTATACAGCAGTGAGGACAGTACACTGCTGCTGCTGGGTTAAACACTGGCATGTTTACATACATATCTATAAACACTGAGCCTCAGGGTTAAAGAAGAGAGAAAGGTATAACAGAAACCAAAACAGCATCAAACCCTCACAGAATCAGTAAGGTTGGAAAAGACCACAGAGATCATCAAGTCCAACCATCACCTATTACCTAACCTAGCCAAACCTGTTACCTAACCCGTTGCCATCCTGACCTAACCTGTTGCCATCCTGATTAATTTTTGGAAGTGAAACAGCTGGTTAAGCTTCAGCTGCTGGTGAAACAGATCCCAGTTACACCTTCACTCTAGGCAAGACCTGGGTTTTATTCTCAGCCACCCTGCAGGGTGACCTTTCAGTGGATTTTATTCAAGCAGTGCACAGTTCCATTTCTGCTTTGCAAACCTTCAGGCACCTATTACAAAAGCACAGCCCGTCTCCTGTACATAACCTTTAAGGCACGGTTTAGGACACAGGTAAAGACCTGAACAGTAATACTTGTGACGTACACAGAGATAATTTTATGATATCACTACAAATATTTGCCTCTGGCATCCAGCTGCAAGTGAAGCCGTGCTCCCAGCTGCTTATCCCGCACAAATGGTCCTCCTCCTCCACGGGTCGTGCTCACGAGGTGCATCCCGTGGTGAGACAGCGGCTCTGCGGGGAACAGAAAAGGCCTGGTTATTTCTGCAGAGCATATGTAGGTTGTTTTGACGTAGTATCCTTCAATTATTTCCTGAGAAGTCCGCGTTTGTGCTTCTGCGGGCCGCTCCGGGAGAGGCAGGGCCAGGGCTGCTCTCAGGGGCCTCCCCGCCGCGGGAATCAGCCCCCGCCGGGAATCAGCTCCTGCCCGTGCCCCCGGCCGCCCTCCCTCACCTGGGCCCGCGCCCTCAGGGCAGCAGGTAGATGAACACGAAGAGCGCCAGGTCGAAGAGGATGAAGAGCCACAGGTCCAGCCAGTAGGACTGTCCCGACAGTGAGAGGGATCCTGACAGTGGCCGGCCACCATCCTCCTGCTCCCGCGGCCGATCCCGATCCAGCTCCCGCCGCCGCCGCGCCACCGCCTCCATCTCCTCCGCGGATGTTCCACTGCGCAGGCGCCACCGGCTCTTCCGGGTGCTGGGCCAATGAGAGCGGAGCGCACGTACCGCGGCCACGCCCCGCCGCCCACGCGCGGCGGCACCGCCCAACCCCGCCCTGGCACCGCCCCTCCCTTGTCAGGCGATGCGAATGACACTTTAGCATCAGGATTTTTTATGGAAGGCAAAACCGTAACATATGGAACTAGCCTTGGCTTTCATGAGGCACCGTCCCTCTCGCCTCAAGCACTTCCTCATCAAACATCGCCCGTCCCGCCTCAGGCCTCAGTTCCCGCCCCTTTCTCCTCAGGCGCAGCCCCCCCTTCCCGCCTCAGGAGCCGTGCCGCCCTTCAGCTCCTCGGGAGCTGCCCATCCCGCCTCAGGGGCAGGCGGGTTCGGTTCATGTGGTAAAGGCAGCGGACCTGGAGGAGGCTCCAGCCGGCTCTGGCCAAGCGGTGCTGGCGGGGCTCTCCCAGCTCTGTGACCGCCATTGCCGCTGGCTGCTGCCGCCCGGGCTGGGCTGGTGCTGTCCGCTGTGCTGGCATCGTGTGGGAATAAACATACCGGAGTTCGTCCTGGTACCGTTTGTTGGAGAGCAGACCATGCCCTGGAAGAAACTAAGAGATTTGACAAATCTTGTTGTGAAGAAGTTTGTGAAAATTGAAATTGTTTTAAGATACACTCAGTGCACAGATCCACTTTTCAAGGGAAAGGTAGCTGGAGTTGATACACTAAACAAACTTGGAAAAGTTCATGTAGGTAGGGTGTTCTGAATAACCCCCTGCCACGCTCTGTCAGGATGTGCCATCCGTGTTACCCGGTTTGAGCAGCAGGAGCTGTGGGTCAAGGCTTTACTGACTGTGCCGGGAGAGCATTTTGGCAGAAGAGGGAGCTGTGACATGCTGAAGGCCACAAAAATTGTATTATGTATGACCCTCTGGCAAAGCCTTACATGGATTAGTGTTTTTCTAGCTATGGCAGTAGAGGCATGGGTACAAAAAGCCAGTAGCCCCAGGTTTGTTCCACAACCTGGTCTGGTAGAAGGTGTCCCTGACTACAGCAGGGAGGTTGGAACTTGATGGTCTGGAAGCTCCCTTCCAGCAGGTGATTTGAACCCCTAAGAAACTGGAACAACTCAAAATCTGCATGGTGAAAAGAAAGGTTGTACTTGTAGAAACAAATATGATGAAGTTACATTGTGTGTTATCTGTATTTCATCAGTAAGTGCTGTATATTATTCCTGTTCTGGGAGCAGAGGATCAATGGGGTATCATGTAAGTCCTCCAGGCCAGCTGTATTATCACATCATCCTTTCTCCACATTTATACTTATATAGAAGGGAGGCTTGGGTGTTGCCAGGTTTAGTTTAGGCGTTGCCAACCTTATTACACCACATTCAATGCACAGAAAAACTGTCAATATAAATGCCTTGGTAAGGAAACTAAGTTGCCTTTGATAACCTCTGAAAAGTTCTACTTGTGTACAATAGTGTCTGCAGCTTTTTATATTATGACTCTCGGTACAAATCACATTTTAGCATTTGGGTTTTTTTATTGAAGGCAAGACAGTAACATAAGGAACTAGCCTGTGTTTTCATCAGGCCTAGGTAATTGCAGCACAGGAGGTGCTGTGAGGCCACAAAAATGGAAAAATCCTCACAGAAGATGGTATAAAATGGCCTTCTTTCATTTCATTCTGGTGCTGTTCTGGCCGAAGAGCTCAGCCTCTTTTGAAGATTCTCTTGGATTCAACTCCTTCGTATACATAGGTCTGTTAAGAAATGAAGAAAAATCAGTCGCTGGTATTGCAAATTTCCCTTTCCCTCATCCTGTTGAGGGAGGGTCGTTAGGGATTTAATTAACTGTGAGGAGTGGCTGTGCAGGCTCTGCGGAGAGGACGTAAGGGAAGCAGCCTGTTGACAACAGGCAGAAATTCTCTGTGCAGGTGTTTGAATCACCATGGCACGGCTTTGGGGGACTTCAGGGAAAAGCCGAAGGACACTTGGAAAAGGGCCTTTAGCCAGGACATATCTATGTATTGTATATCTATTTTATGGTCTCTGTTTTCTGTATGAAGGGTGTATTCACTGACTTCAGAATGCATGGATTAGGTACAGTTCACATGAGTAGGAAAACATAAAAATCCCAGGTTGCAAGTTTTATTTTCACATTTTAAATTTTAATAGATGACTTGAGAATTTTAACTAAAGATGAATTATTTGGCTTGGATAAAGTATTCCTACTTTCAGAAAAGCTTTCATTTTTTTTTCACTTCATTCTACTGTAAAATTATATGTAAGTGACTGCTTAACTCACCTGAACAAGTTCATCACCTACAATTTCTCTGTATGCTTTGAGTACTTTTCCATTGTCTTTTCTGGTAAATGTGCCCACAAGTTTATTTCCTTCCAGGTTCCACGAACCCTATGATGGAAAAAAAAACCCAAACAAAATTTTGCAATAGTTATGTCATTGATTTGATTTAAAGGCTGCAGAATGCTTTAAAGTAAGAAAAGATTAAAACAGTGTAAGAATACTTTTTTAGAAAAGCTGTAAAACTGAAATTTTAGTAAACCCACCACTTTGTTTAATTGCACGATAGCCAAGCTAGGTATTTTTTAGTGGCCAGCACACCTTCTTTTGTACTTCATAAAGTTATTGTCGTATAATAAATAATTGTAAATATGGAATTGCAAAGAAGGATTCTTACAGAAAGCTCAGTCCCATCAGCCAGGCTGTACTCAAAATTCTCTCCCAGGGTGAACACAATCTCTATGGTACGGAAGTTGCTTGACTCTTTGACTGTAAATTTGTTCCCATCCTGTTGGATAGTGAGCTTCAGGTTGTCATGGGCTCCCAGCTTTCTTTTCATCATGCTAACACCTAGAAAAACACTAGTTAGCATAAATCAGAAAAAAACGTCCATCCTGTATTTCTCTCTTTTTTTGTGACTTTTATATGGCCAAGTGGGTTTATTCCAGCATTCTGACCCAAATTTTTATTCTTCTTTGATTTTTATTGGGGCCATCTTCTCCAGTACACATGTAATACAAACCACTGTAAGTGGAGTGGTTATGATTATATCCATATAATGCACTCTCTGCACTAACTTAGAGTATCAGGATGTTAGGATTGCTTCAGTCAAGTGTTGCCATAAAATGGAATAATGATGTTTTCCTCCCCGTGTAATTTTTGAACAGCTTAATGCTGTCCAAATAAGATTCCTGCCATAGAAGTCTGTGAAAAGTTTATCATTCAAATTCTCTGAGCCTTTTCCTCAAGTGTAGAGATTTAGAAACACTTTTTTCTGCTGAAATAAATCTGGAATTACTTAAGATGCCTAAGCTTAACATGATGCAATTAAAATCAGAACATTTCTCAGTATCTTTTGTCCTCCTCCCTCCATGAAATATTCGGAAAGCAAGCGCAGAACACTCCAAGGGCAGAGCAAAAGGTGAAAGGACAGGCTGGCCTGGAGGTGGTTCACAGGCAGCTCGGGTTCATATTCAGCTGGAGTGGGATTTTTTCCTGCAGAAAGCATTGGAAAAGTAAGACTCACCCATGGCCTCCATGAACTTCTCATAGTTCTCATTTCTGTCTATTTTCCAAGTCCCGTCGAAGGCCATGGCTCTGTCTGGAGGAGCACTGCTCTGAATGAACGTGTCTGTGCTGAGGGAATTTATGGACTGGCTTATCTTGAGAGCAATTTACAGGCTGATGTGGCTGACTAAAGCTCAACTGAGGCACTGATCTTTTCAAGGAGAAGCTTACTGTAGTTTAATCAAATTTCCAGACCCTGACCACATTCCTTGCTCGATCTCTCTCTTACAGGCCCCAGATCATGACAGTATCTTTATTGCTCATCTTAATAAAGAGTTGTTAATCCATTCGTTCTGTCCACCACGTGTGATAAAAATCAGGTATCTACTGAAAGCAATAATTCAAAGAAGAACATTTCTTGATATTTTCTGTCTCTGTTGGATCTTTGTGCTTTAGAGAGAGTCTTTAAGCAACTGGAGGGAATCCCAACAAACCAAACACAAATTTCTACTTTGCCCCTTATGATTTGATTGGGTTCTGTTCTACCCAAATTAACAAGCATTGGGCAGAGGATTTACTGAATGTCTGTCAGTCGTTTTGGAAGAACTGTTCTCTTGCTTCTTGTCTAACACTGAGCTGTGAAAATTGGGATGATATTCTGTATTCATGTGCTCACTCTTTTATACATATATAGTTCAAATTTTGAGCAGCTTCTACAATTTTTCGTCATTATAACTTATTCAGTGAATGCTTTGTGCTTATAACCAGTTCCTACAGAAAAAGGTGTGCACCTAAGTGAGTCTACCTGGTGGTGTTGGTTTCTGGAGCTCCCAGATTTTGCCTCTTCAAGGACAATGCAGAACATGAGTCTTAGCTGCTTCTTCCCCTCTAATTGGTGCTACTTGAAACAGCAAAACTGTTGACCCAGCTTTTGTCTTTGCCACATTTAGGGTTACAGTTATTCCATTCACATGGCTGACATCAGATTTGTTACCTGTTACCTCCAAAATGCAAGTGTAAATCCATGTGTGGAGCTAACAGCAGCAGTTAGATCTCAGTATGCAGATTTTACATGCACTTTATTTTCACCGTTCCATGCAGTTTTTTATCACCTGAATAACTCCATGTCTCAGAAAGTCACAGCCAGTGCTGTTCTAGTCACAGATGCTCATCTTGCCCTTCAGCCAGCTCAGAAAATGGGCAAACTGAGTTTCCATTAAGAGTCAGGTTCTCTTTTCATTGCATTGGCATGTCCCTTGACCTCTGCAGTTATTACCTTGATCTTTGTAGTCATCCTTGTCAGTCTGTGTTATCTGTTTAGTATCTATACATAAACAAGAATACCTGGTGCCTTGCTATAATTCATCCAATTTATTGTTACGTAACAGAACTGGTAACTCCTGATTGCAGCCTTTGAAGAGAGGTTCTTTCTGACAGTGGTGTAGTGCAGCTCCTTTCTACTGCATCCTGCAGAAAACTGAGGCCTGAAATAGTGTGAATTTTTCCCAGCATTTCAGACATCTGTAAAATCTAATAACTAGAAAACAACCAAGTGCAAATGATACAAGCGCTTCAAAGAAGCTTTTCTACTTTAAGTGTGTTCTGCATTCTGCCCAAGAACACGCTCTTTAATTTCATTTAAGAAATGCTGAAGTACCTGAAGGTAGTGTTTATATAATTAAACAAAGTTAATGCTACCAATTAATTTCCTCATTTGATTCCAGTCGATCTGCTTAACTTCGGAAAAAATAACTCTAAGTAGTGACATTGTGAAGGTTAATTATAATTTCTATATAAATTCAGCAGCTTTCTTGAACCTTAAAAAGGAGGGAAGTGGTTCTGGAGCAAGTCTTCAGCTGTCAGGAAGATTCTCAGATGTGCTTTTCCAGCCAGTTGTCTCAAACTTTGCCTTTCCCGCTTGTGATTCTCCAGTGTCTCTCAGAAGTCAGGCCAACTCCAAACCTTTTCCCCATAGGAGCAGCAAGTAGCTGTGTTCAGCATTTCACATCAGAACTTTTGTGTCCTGATTTCCCCTACCTTAGCATTTCTTTTTACTGGGCACGAATCCTCAGGGTTGAGATCAGCCCCACAGATGTGTCAGTTAAGTAAGAACCACGGGTGGTCAATATTTATGAGTTTGATGGCTGGTGTAGTGCTGACAGCATAAAGAGCTGTTTTTCTCCGAGGTCTGTTGGAATGTCACCGCTGGAACAAGCAGCCGTCTTTTTAATCTCTCACACAGTTTACATGAGTGACTCAGGACAACTGACATGGCTAAAATACGGCTTCAATTTGACAAAACAGGATTTCACTTTTTTACATGTACTGGAATCATACACTATGTACTTCATTGAGAGTTCTTTTGTGTTCCTGCAGTAGATGGCTTTCCTTTTTAAAGTGTTCTTAGAGATTTTCTTTTCAGTTTGAATATTCCACAACCTTTTTTCCTTCTGCTGCCTACTTGTTTCTAGAGTGGTTTTCAGTACTACAATTTGTACTTAGATGGTGTATTCACATCTTGTTTTTTAGTATTTCTCTTTCCATGAAAGTCTTGAAAACCAAAGTTGTATTCTTGGCTTTGTGTCTTTTTTCATTGTGCCAACCTCAGAACACTGAACATAGGCAACCATTGACTTTGAAGTTTGAGCTTTAAATGAGGTGGTTGGAAGTAAACTATTAACTTATATGGCCGTGCCAATCTGTGATTGTCATGGCAGGCTGTATTGTGATGGTAATTGACAATGAGGTTCCAAAGATCAGGGTGACAAAAAGGCTTTTGCAGTGGGTTATGCTCATCTATCCTATTTATTGTTTTGTGTTTTGCATTCAAGTTGTTCCGGCCTAAATTTAGTTAGAACAATAGAACTTGGCTTTACCATGGAGTGATTAAGGTGTGGTGCCAGCATAAACATAATATACTTATGAAAATATTAATATATGTAATCTTAGGTAATAAAAGAGAGATTAATCCCTGTGGAAACCATGCAGGTGGATTTGGCAGTACTTATGGATGTTTTCTACTGAGGGATTCTTCATTATGTCTTGGGATGGATTGCAAGGATGGCTGGGCACTTAAATCATTTAAGTGCCCATGGATCCCTTATTGTGCAATTTTACTAAGCATTTTAAGCCACAATACTCCCATTTTACATCAATATAGTAAACAGATAATCTACACCAGTAAAGCCAACTTTGGCATAACTCTGGGTGGCCTAGCAACAAGGAGGTTGGTGGAGCCTAACTAATGCCATCTCTTCGATGAACTATTTCAAAGTGCATATTGCAGTTGGGTGTTGTATTGCAGCAGGATTGGATTGTTCTTGAGCTACATTTTGTCTTACCCCAGTTGCCTGTTGGCTAAATTTCTGGTTTTATTTTGATCCAAGGGGAATCTCATGGATGCCGCCAATATGCAATCTGCTCCACGTGAGGATTCAATGTTTGAAGATATCCTAGAAATTTCCAGTAAGTATAGATCCATTTTTGTAACTAGTTACTAGTGCGCTCTGGCTCTTAAAGCTTAACTGTGTACACTCTTTTTTAATTTCCGTGTAATGACTCTGATCCATAAAGTGCTGCAAGTTTTTGAGAGTCATTTACTGGAGAGAACTGAAGTGCATGAAGCTCCAGGTGAAAAAAACTCAGAAGCAAAATTTAGGATTTTCTTAAAGCGATAACAACC
Source organism: Pitta sordida (assembly GCA_013390025.1). Taxonomy (NCBI): domain Eukaryota; kingdom Metazoa; phylum Chordata; class Aves; order Passeriformes; family Pittidae; genus Pitta; species Pitta sordida. The sequence goes on from WEKX01023838.1 coordinate 176,098, forward strand.
CTGGTATTTACTTCATCTATTACTGCATGCTAAAGTGAATCCTAGGATTACCTGAAACAGTGGACTCTGGTCTTGTTTCAATGAAAAGAGAATGACAGTAAACAATGTGTCAGTCGTCCTACAGGGCTTTGTGTTGGGCTTATCTAGGGTATTTAAATTTGTGTCTGAATACTCTTCTCCTGTATTCCCCAGTTTCTTTTTGTTCAGAATCTGAAATGTGATCAAAGGGTGGGGCTGAGTTACAGTCCAGTGGTCCAATAATGTATTGAAAATCTGCACCAGTCATTTCAGTTTCCTCCAAATCTGAGCTGCACTTTTAGCTCATTTCAGTGTAGCTTTTTGCTTATCATACACTTTTGCTCTTGGTTATGAGGCAGCTCCAAACTCCACCAAAGATTATTGTGATTATCTGGAATAGTGACTCGAATCTAATCTCATCTGAAAAACAGTGAGTTTCAGTTATTCTGAGCTCAGCATAATGGCAAGAGAGCATCCTACATGGCTCAGGTGTTTAAATATTTGTATAGATAAAAGGAAAAGATGGTTTCAAATAAAACATTTTTTTTGTGTCTCACATAAAAGCAGAATGGACACCCAGATCTTGGGTCTCTTTCCAGCTCAGAAATGGACTTTCTATGTGACCTTGATCAAGTTATCCCCTCTACTTATCTGTAAAATGAACTTTCCTTCCATTAAGGAGCTGTATACATCATAAAATAAATTGCAGGTGACTTGATTCTGAATGCCTCTATGGCAATGTATAATGTGTAAACTAGTAGTATGATTTAACTGTGGGTTTTGCTCCTAGTTTGTGATGCTGCTAAACAAAAGAAACCTGTGTCAAGTATAGATTTTTCAGCCATGACAAACCGCTGGGTGGGCTCTAGCAGGCTATGACTGAATTGATTAACCTCACCTTCCAGCAGCAAAGAGGATTTTATCTTTCCTTGGTAGTACATATTCAGAACAGAAAATAATGCAGCTGTTTGGAGAACAGTTTAGTCTCTCAGGATTTGTAAAAATAAATTTCTGTGTTAAATAAAATAAGAGCTTTGGAATAATGGGTGAAAATTTACTGTGTTTGTATAACTTGTGATAATTTTCAACTGAAATTGTTCTGAAGATCTGTCTGTGCTAAGAAATGCTACTGTTCCTGAAGGGCTGAAAAACTCAGAGACTGTCAGACTCTGTAAGTCTGTGTCCCTAAAGGTTATGACAAACAAACCCACTCATGTGAATTATTTCCTATAAATCTCAAGGGGTGAGATTTCATGGGAATGTGAAATGCATGTCAGCAATAGCTGTCACCACTGTTATTAAAAATATGGCTGGAGGAAAGATCCATTGTCTTCTCAATTTGTTAAAAAAGCATCCCAATTGTGCAAGATGTGCCAGACCATGTGTAATGTATTCCAGTACTCCTGCTGAAAACTGTGTCGCCTCTCCGAGGAGAATTTGAACATTCAGCAGGCCAGGAAGACTGAGCAGGAGCACGAGTGGGCTGGGATCGGGCTGGCAAGACTGCGCTCCCAGCAGCAAATGGGTACCTGGTGTGTGCAGAGATACAGAGGCAGTTGTGCAGTTGCACTCATAAATTGCAGCTGGTTCAAGCAAACAGTGCCTGTGTTTTGTGCCAAACTAAAAGTGGCCCTTCATAAGTTTTTGAATGAGCCTGCTGTTTGTCAGGGATGGACATACTTCTTGGTTTTGCCTAGGGCTAAAAAAAGTCAAGCTAGAAGTGTTGCTGTGCAGAACCTGAGGCAAAGGACAGGAATTGCCAAGAAGCCCACTGGTCCAGAATTACCTCTAGGATCAGCATGGATGAGGCTTTTGTTGTCAAAAATAATTTTTTCACAGTTTTGTTTGAAGTCACCGGGTTGGCTATTCCGTCTCTCTTGCATAATACCCCACGAGTTGGTATTTGGTGGGGACAGAGGATGAGGATACATCTGTGTGACTGTTGTATTTGCTGGTTCTGCTTATCCAATGAATAAACTCGTTTCCGACAGCTCCCAGTAAGTGCAGCTCCAGTGCTCTCTAGTGGTTAGCAGCAGTGGATGATTTTTGCTGGTTTTAAACAAGAGCTATGGACTTTACCACTGGCTGATCTCAGTAGTACTTAGAAGTGTCTTGGTATTAATAGTGGCCTTTTTTCTCTTCAGGATTTCTAGGACCTGGAAAAGTTATTATGAAATATAAATTTACAAGAAGCAACGATTTGCATCAGGGAACAATGAGGTATTGTAAATTCAACTCCAATATTATTAATTAACAAACAGTAAAATTTGACATAGTTCTTTTTATTTTAAAAAGCATGAAAACAGTACAAAGAGAAGAATAAGGAAATAAGTAGTAAGCAGCAGTCTGACCACAGAAAATAACCTGGCTCTGTATTTTCTATTGGCTGTACAGTAAGTAGGCATAATAGGTCTCTAAAAAATGTAACTAGCTTTACTCTAAGAAGTCATAGACAGAAACAAGTGAGAACACACAACATTCAGAAGACTTTAATACTGCTTAAAGGCAAAACATAATATACAGAGAAACCCCTTAACCTAGTACAAAAATACTGTGTTGAGAAATTATATATTTGTTCAAATTTTTTTAAAGATAAAGGAATACAAATGGACAAACTCAGTGACTAGTGACTGTGATTAAGATTTTTATTAAACTATAATAGGATTGTATATTAAAACTATTTACAGTGCGTTTCACACTACATTCTTTCAGAGACATACACAGGTGTCTGCCATGTGGATACAGAGACGGCTCAAATTCTAACTTCAGTTACATCTGTAAGGTACCTTGGGCATCAGCAGGAATAACTGAGCACAGCAAAGAGCAGGTGAGGCAGGTGCTAGTTACCAAGGAGAAGAGTTTGGTCCCTCCTTACAGGTAAAAAAAGGTGGATCTGACCCATTCTCTCCTTTCTATACAGCTCCCACTGAGGTAAATGGGAGTCCTATAATTGACTTCATATGGGCACCTGAGCGTTCCTTAGGCCCTGGCATGACAGGCTCTGCTGTGGAAGGTAGTGGCAAGTGACTGTTGTACAGCATTGTCACATAAATACACATTTACAAACAGTGGTACTTGGATAGGAGCTTCTCTTTGGAAACAAACTTCTATATGTGGAAAATAAACTTTCCCACACAGTTTCCATCTATCTAGCAGTGACAAAGATAAAATATCCCACTGTCACCATTTGCTGCATTTAGCAAGTGTCACTAATCACCAGGCCAGGTTCTGTGATGTCTCTTCTTCCTGTCAAGGTCATAAACCTGAAAACTCTGCCCTCATTATCTGCCATACTCTGGCCAAACTCGTTCTTCTATTCAAGCTCCAGTGTTCAAGCTTATCCTTCACATTAGTGCAAGCCCCTTAAGAAGTACAGCAGGGAACTGTGATGTAAAGCTGAAACCTTGTGGAATGTAAACTGCGTGTGACTTCACATTAAAACAACCCTACAGCATCACAGAGAAAACGCTCCTAATATGTAAATTCGCCTGAAATACCAGGTCTTTATAAAATGTATGAATTTACCTTTAAAATGTATGAATTTATCATGAGTGAGGCTTTTTTCTCCATAAAAAGATCCATGTTGTCTTCTTAGACATAACTGCAAGGGACACCAACTGGATCACTCTGCTAACTTTAAGGGACATTTGAATCATGATAGTCTTTCTGGGTAATGGGTTGGAAAATTAGTAAAATCTTATATATAAATTAGACAATGCTGTGAATTTTATAGGTTCATGCCACTGCCAGGTAAAAATGCATTGGAGTTCAAAAGTTTATTTTTACATGTCTGCAGTTGTCAGAGGGTGATGCATAAAATGAGGCTTCAGTCCTCTACAGAGAGATCAGCTGATCATCAGTGGAACAGGTTCTTTACTTTTATCACTGGCCAACTTGAAGATATGAGAGCAATCTGCCTTTAACTTTAAATTGCTATTGATTAACAATGAACACCATCTCCAAAATCAACATGACGTTATTTTCCTCTCCTTTCTTTAATTGTGTGAGATAATAGCAAACTGAGATGTTCTACAGCTAATACTGGATATGGGACTAACTTCCTGGAAAAGAGGTACATGTAGTACCTACAGCTTAAGAGCCTCACTGTTATTTTTAATTAGAAGAGGTAGGATTAATCAGTAATTCTCTATATGTTAATACATATATCAAGTAATTTTTTTCAGGAGGAGAACCAAAACAGAAAGGAAAGTGTACTTTAGGTGTTAAACTGTGCTGTGGAGTGAGTTTAAGAGTAAACGTATTAGTATCTGAGATCAAGTAGGATACTAACTTAGATGTCTTCATTGAGACGAGTATTAAGAACTAGTGGAACAAATTCTTGAACCCAAAGACTTCAAATTTGACAGTGGCTTTGATGGACTTCAGTCTGAACTGGCCAAGTGATAAACTGGTTTCTTGTGTAACCCATGCTGATTGTTTTAGCTGGACAGTCTAAGCTGGGGAGAACATTTGATACGTGACAAAAATAATCAGATGTACAATTCCTGATGGAATTAATGACAGCTGTGTGGCTGTAATCCACTAGCTGGGTTTGAATTCTGGGGTTGAATACGTTGAATTCTGAAGGCAGTGAACTTCAGGCAGGAAACAGGCTGGCTTTTTTTAACCCCCATGTTGTCCCCTATCTCCATTATGAAAGGAATGAGCAGTTTCTGCAAACACTTGGTGCTAATCTATGACACAAAACCAGCACACTCTGACTTTGCCTTCAGGCAGAATAAAACGCTTTGTACAAACTTTGATCACACTCTGAAATGTCATGAAGTACAGCAGTCTATGCTTTTTTTAAGGTTCTTAAACCAGTTGTTTAAAGACTTTGGTTTTATAGAAATATATAGAGATACAGGTGTATTATGATAAACAAATGATTTATTTACTAGGAACTGTATTTATATGCATGTTCCAATCTTTGTAGTGGAACAGATTCCGTGGGTAAGTGTGTACAAATATGTAATTAAATATATGTACGTACTGCATAACTGTTCACTTTAAGCGAAACTTTAAAAAAATGTAATGTCATGCCCTTTTTTCAAGTCAAAGGTATGAATCCAGCACTCCTTTGTAGCAGTCATAAATTCAGTTACAATAAAGCTTTGCTGAACATACAGTATAGCAAAGAAATACTGGAATATTAATGTAAAGGATACTTCAGTACACTGTAATATCATCATACTTGATCTGCTGTGTTGTCACTGTGAATTACTAGTCTCAACCACAATAGCAAGAATACACCTTTATATACATATACTTTATTCATATTTGTATTAAATATGTATCTCATCAGTTAGTATCATAATTATATTTCAGTATCTCAAACACTCAGGGAAAGGACTGTACAAGGACTATGCAAATCCTGAAGCCAAGATTCCTATTTATCAAAAAGTACCTAAAAACTTCTTTTGGGGGTGGGTTGAGGTGGGCAGGCTGCTGTTATTTGCATCCTGTGAGCGAAATACACATACGGAGCAGTCCTGGAATTCTGAATTACGTATTATTGATATCCATTTTTTTTTAACTTGGGGAAAGAAAATCAGGAGAAAGACTTTGGCAGAAAAAGGCTTTCAAATTCAACTGCAATAATATATTTTTGGTGCTAATTAGAGATGTCTGAGATAGGATTTAATCAGTGATCAATAATTTAGGTTGGCAGAAATGCTGCTGAATGTCATAATACCTTATTCTACATTAAAAAAAAATCAACTGTGAAACTCAGTGTTGTCAAACATTTTGAAACATTTGCTTAATCTTTTCATAGCTTCTAGTAAAGCTTTTCTAAATGAAGAAATTGATAATTTCACCTTGCCTGACCAGGTCTTACAAGGGGAGGTTGATCATCTCCTGTGAAGAGGAATTTATTGCAGTTTCCAACTGGAACTTTTTGGGTTATTGTGATAGAAATGAATTCCCACACTTCAAGGTACAATCCTAAATGTGTTACTTTTGCCCATTATGATTGCTGAGTTTAACTGAAAAAAAACCATGATTACAGATTAAAAAAAAATGCAATATTCTGTGTGTCTCTGTGCAGCCAAAGTTCCATGTACGTACTACTAATCCATTTTAGACTGCTGACATTCATCCCCTAATCCTGTCCACCCAATAAAGAGTGCTCTCTTTGTACTACTCTTTTGGGATTTGTCTAACATGTGTGTTTCCTTTAAAAAATAGATTTGACTTGGGAACTAATTAAAAATCATCTTCATTCAAATAAAATACCAGTGGTGGGTTTTTCACTTGTGCAAGTTAATTAATTTATCACTTTTCAGAACATTAATGCCTTATATACAAATGGCAAATCCTTGTAGTGTTCTTGGCTATTTTTGCTTTGGGCGTTCTATTTTTCCTATTTCTTCAAGACACCGTGATTAATCCTTATTAACCAATGCTAAAAATGATTTTTAAAAGATGTTAACATAATACCTTCTTCAAAGTGGTCCCAGTAACACTGGCCTGAAGAATTTGTGGTCACCAGGAGTGTGCCATCCCTGCCTTGGGGGGATTCAGGTTTTCACCTCTCCTGCCCACGGTTCAGTCTGTCCATCACATGATGCTGCACTCAACTTCCAAAGGAAGTCAAAGCCAGCAGGTCAACAAAAATGATCCTGCTTGGTTTCCATTTCTCTGTGTGCTTCTTGCAGCTTTCTGTGGGAGCTGTGCTTCCATGGCAGCCTGTCAGGAGTGCTGGGACATTTCGTCACTCTGTAACCCCTTCCTGTTATTCATGGATAATTTGGCACGTCTACCACGAAATTCCCAAGGCCCTCACTGCCCAGGAATTCACAGGAGTCTTAAAAATTTCTTCAAATGTAATAAGACATTTGCTAGGACATCCATTTAACATGAAAAAAACCCAACCCCCAAACTACTGGGTGTGCAGATTCCGGGGCTTTTCCCCTCAGAGCCCAGTTCTGTCTTCTGAAGGAGCTCAGCACAGTACAATGCTGGGTCAGGCTCCCCAGAGCGAGTCCCAGCCTTCCTGCTGAACCTCTGGGAAGAGAACAGGCAAGGCTGCTCACTACTTTTCTAACACAACACAGCGAGATTGGGAGAGGGAGAGAAGAAGGTGCGAAATGCAGTAGTCTGTCAGATACTGGCCACAACAGGATCACTAAACAACTATGTACATCTGTAAAGGAACGGGCTCCTGGGTACAGCCAAGGAACTGCACCAGTACCTTCTGCTGGGGTAGGGTAGCAAAAACTACCCTTGCAGCTCTTTTTCCATCTCAGTCAGATGCAATAAGAGAAACACACTATCTCCATATAACCTTGGCATATACATGGTCATGCTCTATCTTGAAACGTGGAAAAATAATACAGCAGTGGCAAAACGTAAGCCAAATCCATACAGTGCTTAGCAAAATGCAGAACTCCCCTATTGCTATGTCTTCTATGTGAACTCAAGCTCATGGCTGTTAAATCAGCACCTCAGTTCCGTTTGGCTTGATTGCTTTCTCCATTAATCAGATTCTTCTCCTGCTGTTCAGCTAAGGCTTGCCATTTCTGCCTATTTTTTCTACAGCCATCCAGTAAAGGGGAGCAGGCCTCTGACACGTGTGTTAGGGCCTGAAATAAATTAAGAACATGTGAAACAGATTGCATTTAAATCTTCATTAATAAATTAAGAGAATGAAACATTTCTCTTTTTTTTCACAAGAAAAATTATAGAAGTTCAGGCTCTGGACAGTCTAACTTTCTCAGGTGTTCTGTTCAAAGAATTTTATGTTTATATGGCCTGTACCTTTGCACAGATATTCAGTTTCCTTCCAGTGACCTACCTCCTACAGTTTTCTGGGGCTTCCCAGCAAAGGCTGCCTTATTTTCCTGACAAACAGTTTCTACAGCACAGAAACATGGAAGTTTCAGGGGCAGCAGCTGGTAGCTCCCACTCCCTCGTCTATTTTCCAACCAGTGGATGTGGACTCTCTTCAGAAATATTATTGTTTAAGAGGGGAAAATTTAAATAATCACCTTGTTCCTCTCACTGGAAGATTCTTAAGAGTTAGGCTGCCCGTTCCTCATGTTTCTGTTCCTCACCTCAGTTCCTGTAAAATACTTGCTACAGTCCCAATAAACAGATTTTCACTCTAATGCTTTACTGATTTTTTTTTTTTTTTAAATCAGAATGTCGTGGTTTCACACTGCATTTGACCAAGTAGCTTCTCATACAGTTCGTGACCAGGACAAAAAACGTTTCAGTGAATTCTCTCATGCACTGCATTTGTGTGCGATGACAGAGAAAGAAAATGTGGTGTGAAATGTTAAACTTGGCTAAATTTTCTATCTTAGGATATCACCTTTTATATGAAGAATTCAGAATTAAAACTCTTAAAACACCAATTTCTTTCAGTGCATCATGTGGATACCTTTCTCTTCCTAGATGGCAAAGCTTTTATTTTCTGGCTTTCCTCAATGATCAGTGGATCATCAGCTCACTGGAGCTGCTGGATCCAGAATATAACCCAGAGATCTAACACCAATATCACAGAGCACAGCAATTACCACTAGGTTTAATAAAAATCTAACAAATTACATCAATCAGAGAAACATACCATTAATTATAAATACTGAAATAATAGTGTCTTCAATTGAACCATATGTAATGTATGATAAAAAATACTTTTAAACTAAGGGAATAGTTTTTTATTTGATATTTATTCTAATTTTAAATCTGTCTACTAGTTCTGGTTTTAGAAATTTGCAGTCCTTGCTCAGGCACCATACCTCATACAGCTGCAAACAAACAGCATCTATGAATCCAACCTGCATGCTGGGAATTTTGTTTTTCTTCTCTCTGTTCATTAGATCCTGCAGATAAGAAATAAACAAGGTCTGTGTTTAAGTGCATTTAATAAAAAAACCCAGCCAAAACCCAGAGACAGGCTGGAATTAAAAAGCAGCACCTTGAAGAGCACAGTGAGCTCAGCCCAGTGGGGTATGAGCAGAAGTGTTACAATGCAGGTAATCTGACTGCATGACTTCCCTTAGGAGATTGGCTTTGAGCCCAAATAAATGGACTGGGTTTGGATAGGCTGAAAATAGGTACCAATTTAGGAATGTATTTCCTAGGCAATTTCATAATAGTGATTTGAAGGGAATAATACTGTCTGTTCTGGTCCAGAGATAACAGCACACTGCTGGTGTTTGGGAACCATACAAGAAAACTGACTTACTAGGAAGAGAGGGAAGGAGTTGGTCCCATATTGTGGTCAGCAGGAGAAACTGTGGATTTTTAAGTGCTGTTTCTAGAAACTAGCTTGCAAGAGGTGATTCTGCCACTTACTGTTGGTTCTATGTTGAGTTCCTTCCTCTCTTTATCTCCTTGATCAAAGAACTCAGCAGCTACAAGCTCAGCAATCTGTAAGAGATTCCACACATTGGACATATCAGATCGCACACCCCACACTCTATAATGAGACCCCAGCTCTGCATTCCACCACCTCCTTTCCAGTAAGGACTGGACGGAGGAAGCAGAAGCTGTTATGCAGTTTGTATTTAGCAAATCTTAAAAATTAAGCATATACCCTTTGCTGAACTGGCCACGGTTTGGTTATGGCTGACAAATCACAAGCAGTCATCAGCATTGCCCTGTGCAACAAGCAGAAAGAAATCTATGAATTCACAGCAACATGGCCTGGGAAATTGGGTACCTAATAATATTAACTGACTTCCTAATACTTCTACTTTTACTTACAAAAATAACTCCTTCTGTGTGGGATCTTCCCAATTAAACTGCTTCTTCCTTAGAAGTTCAAAAAATTCTCCTCTCCTCCTTTAAAAGAAGTTAAAAAAATGAGCAGCATGATGACATGAACCAAATATCCAACAATGACTGTCTGGCCAAACTTTCCTCTGACTTACTTTATGTAGAGTGCTAGGTCTGTGGCAAGAATGGCTTGTTTGATCATTTTCAGTGTAGCCTTGTATTCTTCAATGGAAAGGCTGCTGAGAATCTGGTTTCCCTTTACAAAAACAGCCAAAAAGAGTGTTATCAGTAAAATGGGCAGCAGCACACCAGCCTGAATGCTGAAATGTCTCATTATGAGCTGCATGCTCGTGTTTGATGTCATTCTTTCACCCTGCTTCCTTCTGTAGATTCCCCAGTTTAAAAATAAAAATTCCAGTCTTCTTGAGTAATGGCAGAAAGCTGCACACCACCATCATCACAATTGACTATTACAGAATGAAACTGTACACAGAGCAACATCAAAGCCTTCAAGTCCATTTCATTCATCAAAATTAAATTTTCCATTAGTTGTATTCAAAGCATTTCTTTTCTCTTTCTTCCCCTCCCCAAAGCAGAGGAACTGTAGGAGATTCCAGCACCTATCCATACACCTCTAGTAAATGAAAATCATTTCCTTTCATGAAGCAGCATAAATAACAAGGGACTATTACGTAGAAATATAAGCTCAGCAGCTGCTTAAATGGCAACTTGTCTCCACTTTTTTCCCATATTCTGCCATCTGAATAGGAAAGAATCAGTACAATACCAAGGAGGCCAGAAGTGCCAGACCTGTGGTAGGAAAGGAGCAGTGCTTTGAAATGATTGTGCACACTAACTAACTGGTCTTCAGAATTAGTTAATAACATGAAACAGGAAGAATGCAGCTTTATTTGCATATTTACTTAACTTAGGTTTGGCTTCACTTCGGAATGTCAACATTAGCAGTGTTTGGTTTGGTCTCATCAGGGCTGCTTTGTGTATGTGTAGGCTGGAATGTTTTTTGGAATGAGAGCAAGGGTTTGTTTGTTGGTTCATAAGAGGCCATGAAATGGCAACAAAGCCTTTTGTTTCTCTTGGTCCAAGGAACCAGGTACTCAAAAGGACATTGGCAAGGCTTCCCTTATCAGGGAACGCTTGGAAAGGTTTGGTGGCATTCAGCAAAGGAACTGGGATTTCAAAGCTGCTGCATTTGCCTTCTTTACCCAAAAAGGAATAAAGAGCACTTAAGAATGTAAAACAGTGGGATTCTAGCCAGAGGCTAAAATTAGAAAGTAAAAGAGTTTCCCTCAGCATGCATAAGAATGTGGCACTCACTGGACTATTGAGGATCATAAGGCATTGATCAAAATGATGATGCTCCATGATGGAGTGGCAATAGAGCTGAGCCAGTGGATGTTCGCTTCTGAGGAGTAAAAAGACCCATTAGATGGAGAAATCAAATTAAACACATTACTGATCCAGAAATATCTTCCCTTTTGATGTCCTCTGTGCAGGAGTATGGATAAAAAGACCATGTCAGAGCACTGACAGCTCTAGTTTTATGCCTTCCCTTACCTGTAGAGACCAGCTGCACACAAGGAGTGAGAATGTAAATCAAGTGTGATAAAGAGTGAAAGTTCCTCTATGAAAAGCAAAGGCAACAAGACGAGTTTATTCACAAGCAAAGTTCAAGTGAGTTTTGGTTTCTGTAACACCTTTTAACACCTGCCTGGTGTATTCAGTCAGCTCAGCTGCTGAGCTTCCAAGTAATAATGCAAACTATAGCAATGGAGAAATTCCTACTGACTTCAGTGTGCTGGTGCAGGGCCCAAAATGCTAATCGAGTAATTTCCTAGTGTTAGTAACTGTATTGGTGTTTCATCACCACTGTCTTCATGGCCAAATTACTGCAACTATCCTTTTCCCAGGGTAAAATCCAAAAAGGAAACAAGATGTGGATTGTCTTACAGGCAGTGAAAACCATCAGAATTTTGGAGTCTAGAAAAAAGAATCTGCTATTTAGGTAGCTTTAGACGAAGACAGCAGCTTTAGACAAACTCCTCCTCTCCTGGGGATTTCTCATTTCTCCCTCTTCCTCGTAGCATAATACAGTGTACAATTCTAAGTTACTGCTGCTGTATCTTCATTTTCAGCCCCTGGTCTCACATTGCTCAGATCATCTCTCCAACTAAATCTGGGTTGTTTTGGAACTCTGTTTTGCTGCTGATCCTGAATCTATTACTCTAATTATAATCTGACTTACAAATGTTTAATCATGCAAGAAATTTTTTTTTAGCATAGAGTTCCATGTGACTTTCTGTGTGGTTAAGGATCATTCACATGAACCAATGGCTGCAGGATTGTGTCCCTTTGTGAGTGAGTGCACAGAGATTCAAATGAAAGTCATAAGGGGAGACTCTGGGGATTTAAGAAGCACAGAAATGTGGAGAGAGATGGAAAGACAAACAAAAATGCGGAAGGGGAGATTAAAGGATGCAGGGCCCTGAGGATTATGGGCTAGCTGCCCAGCACCTCCTCTGAGACCACTGCAAAAGGAGGACAGAGCAAATATCCTTGCGTGTTTCTGTGAGGAAACAAACTGTAGGATGGTGCCAACACATGCTGGGTGAAATTCCCATTGAATTAAGTGGGATGAGTGCTGTTCATCCTGACTGAAGAGAGAAATATGTGAGAAATATCTTAGGTTATCTTCCCAAGTATCCACTCTCCCTGCCTCAAAAGGAAGAAACAGAAGGGATCTGTTCCTGGAAATAAAAACATTTTCATTTAGATTTAAATGAGGGATTTAAAAAAAAAAATAAATCATGGAGGTTTCTATTGGAAACAAATTATTAAGCTGCAGTCATCTCTGCTTTACAGCATGTGCAAATGTTAGATTTTGCTGTCTATGACACTTTCCCAGGACATTTCTGAGAGGAGATGACGCATCTCCAGATGTCTTCCAGGAAATTTATTTTTAAATAAATAAAGTAAAAAATAGCTAACTGGTTCCAATAACTGCAAGGCTACAGTTACTGCTGGAATCCCCCATTAGCAAAGTAGAAAAAAAAATTGCTTTTTCAATTTGCGAAGTTTTGGAGTTTCTTTGGATTTTTTCCCTTTACACATCAGTCAGTGTTATTCTGAATATATAACTGAAATGCAGGAATTCTGCTTCAGCTTACTTATTTTCTGCCTTTCAATATTCTCTGCCTCAAACAGGCTTTTCCTCCCCTAGTATCTTGCTTTACACACAGTGAGAACTGCAGACCACTTCTTCCACAGGCCTCTTCAAAACCACTCTCCAACTGTGCCAGAAAAAGATACATTTCTGGGCATCATTTCCCCATCTCTGTCAGAGCAGGACATATTTCTCTGTCACAGGAATCACATCATGCCATGCTTTATGTCAGGCTATGTATTTAATTCAAGTAACAGTAGTTGATTCTTCAAGTGATAATAAATTCTCGGGAAAAAACTCACATTTTGGGCAGATTTGAATCTTAATAAATTCTAAAAAAAGTATTTTTAGTTAAAAATTAAAATATGGAGAAAACATTAAACTAGTTCAGATGCTTCATTTTGCTAACTTCAAAAGATTTTGCGTAGTAAAAATATTTTGTCAAGGTTTTAAACACACTTTCTCTTTTTGCATTGCAAGGCTTTTCTGTAATTTCAGAATGGGACAAGTACAGATAACCCAGAAACCAATGCAAAGCAGCCACACATTTTTACTGTGATTTTAACTATGTATCTTATTCAAATCAGCTTGAAATCAAATCAGTCGGGGTGCATGTAATTTAGCTCCGTGGTTTTGTTACTCACTTGTTTTTAGTGAACTTCTCTCTTCTCACTTACCTTTGTATGTAAGAGTTGTTCACTCCCCTGTGATCCAAATCATGGCTCAGAGTCGCGATCAGCAAAGCCAGTGTTTCTAGGTCAGTCAGTCTGCTCTGTATGTAAAGAATAATGCAAAAACAGAGTTGGGGGGGTTGTTTTGCACAATGAGGTTTGTATCTGCTTTCTAGATAATGAAACCTGCCCTTGGTCTAGTCGAAGGACCATTCTGTTTGGAGATGATTTTACATTTCTCCGAGGAAGATGTGTGTCCCCAGTGCCTGCTCTTCCCCTCAAACTAGAAAAAAATTGATAGAGTTATGTTCAGTGCTGTTCAGTCTCCAGAATCTAGGACATGAGAATCAGCATGGAATGAATCCAGGATAGTTGGGAATAAACAATTTATGGAAATTGCAGTGGAGACTGACACGATTCCAAAAATAGCGAGCAAACTATCCGGATCATCAGAGATTGCTTGACCGCACACAGAGCAAAACTACCACGTCCACTCCAGCACAGAAGGGAGATGAACGCCCTTGCCTTTGCATCTCCCAGCACCTTTTGTCTTCTTTATTAGTGAGACAAATTTTGTAGAAGAAAGAAATGCCTCCTCCTTACTGGTATTGGGTTTTGGCCTACCCATGGGCTGTGTGCTCTCAGAAGTGCTTACTGCAAAGTAGTGTAAACCAGCTGGTAACAACTGTCTGGAATCACACTGAAGAAACACCTTAATTCAGAACAGACAGAAACATTCTGTTTCCTTTGAGAATATAAAACCAAATCTGAAAAACATATTTGGAAGAATCTTGAATCAATCACGATTCTATCCTTAATCAGAACAATTAGGCTGTTTTTTCAGTTATTATGTGTCTTTTAAGTGGAAGGTTGCAAATTTGTTCAAAAGCATTGAAATGAGTATTTAATTCTTTATTTCTGTATTTATATGGTCTGGCTCTTTGTCTAAAGCTATACTCAGCTCTGCGTTTGAACTTCAAAAATTTCCTGTTGAATATTTTAAGGAAACATCCTAAAATAGGGTCAGGCTTTTCTTCCTTTTTGACTTGCTTGTAGCATAAGCAAGCCTTTTAAAAAAGGACACAACTATGTACCTGCCTTATCTGAGAGACATACTCCCTTTGGGAACATCCATCTGGCCATTTCCAAAGGATTTACTGAAACGGGGTACAAAACAACACGACAGCAATTTCAAAATCCAAGCTCCTAAAGCCAGAAGTCGTCAGCAGAAATGCTTTGATTTCATTACACCTTGGAATGTTGAACACCTTACTGACATGGCAATCAGTACGTTTTGTTTAGCTATAAGATTGTTAATAGAGAAACAGCAAAATGTACCTGAATTTTACCAGATTTCAGAGCAGCAAACATGCACTGTGCTGTGTTAAAGGCATGTCTCCAATTGTGGTAGGCAACATTCTTCCGGTAATTTTTCTTTACACTTAAAATCCACCTGCAGAGAACCTTTAAGAAACAGCATCACATAGTTTTAATATATTAGAAATCTCTTCATTTTATGAAAACAAGTCTTTTTGTAATCCGACTTGGAAACTCTCTCTACAAAAAAAAATAAATAAATTTGCTTTTACCTCAATTAAGTTTAAATACAACATACTTTTAACTTGTCACGGTGTAATTTTAATTTTCTAAATCCACTGCAATTGCTGCAATAGGAACTTGAAGTCCACCCATTACTGGGTAACCTGACTCTCTCTCTCTTTTGTTGGGACATATTCCTTAAGGAAGTACAAGTTCTTGACCTTACTACAAAAGTGAAACTAAGTACTGGGATATTTCAGAGATCAGACTAGGTAATACAGTGCTCCTTTTGGCCCTTGAACATTACTAATCTAAATTGGTCTGTGAACTGCTGACCTAGATTTCTTTGCCTAAGAAGCCCTCCAAATTAATCTTGCATTTTGACACTGAACTTGTTGGAGAAAGTTTAAGGCAAAAATAAACTATTTAAAAATGAAGGTTTTCACAGATACATACATTTTGTGTGCATTGTCTGGAAGAGGCTGGAGAAATTACCTAGTTTACCTCCAGGGCCAGAAGCAAAGTAAGAATCTGGATCACCTCTGATAGTGTACATCTACAGCTAGATCCATTGGTAAAAATCCTTCAGGGAAATCTCCACAGCCCACATAAGTAATCTGTTTCAGCCTTTATTATGTTCCTATCTAAGAAGTTCCCCCTAATCTCTAATCTAATCCTTCATAGGGAAAGACTAAGATAATTACTACCTTACAAGGACCTAGTGAACAGTATTATTGTCCTCTTTATAACAGCCTGTCACGGAGAAGTGGTGTCATCTCCCTCCTCAGTATTCCGTTTTCCAGTCCATTCATCACAGACTGTAAAATAATTAATCATTCACTAGAACCAAACTGGGGACAGACCCTAATACTTTATAAACACTTCCTAATTTGCTCCTTAATGCAGATTTCCAATTCTGGTTACTGTAAGGTCATTTCACCATTCTCCTGAATTTCTAATAGCTCAGTTGTCTCTGCCCATGAATCAGTGTTTGACAGCATCCACACCTCGTGTTTCATTTGGAAATTCTGCACCAGGTTGAGGTCTGTGAACATTCGAATTGTACACAGTGTTGTTTCGAAGTCTGACAGCTCAAAATCACTGAAGTAGAAGTCAGTCAGGTTGAGAGATTGTGCAGATGGCACCACAGCAGCCTGGAGAAGAATGAGAGGACACAGCTTAGCATGAGGAAAGAGAAAGCATAACATACATACCTGCTTTTTCAACAGAGAAGAGGTGAGGTATGAAATTTTACCTTCACATGACACTGAAACCAGATTATCACTTCTCACTTACTTCCCTTAGCCTTTCTTGTTTCAAGATTACCTTCTTAGCACAGATTTAACATACACTTTGCATAGAAGAAGAGAATAAGGAAATAATTACCTGGTCAGTCTGTTATATAAATCACCCGAGGCAAATTGTGACCAAGAGTGTGTATGAAATTGGGAGAATGAGAAAAATAGCCAGTGGAGTTACATGTTTGTTTCTATGGACATGCAGAAATCAAAATCTGTAATTGTTGACATTTTTCTAAAAATGGCAAGGAAAGAGATGTCAGTAAAACAGATTTCCTAACAGGATCCACATTCAGCGTGATGGTAGTCAGAACATGTCCACAGGTAGAGCTTTCTCAGGGCCAGAAATCTGAAAAAATCAAGGTTCACCTGTGACCAGTAATCTTTAAAAACTGTAGTGGACAATGGTTTTGGTGCAATTTGAGTACAACCGTAAAACTTCAATGTGAAATTTTAAGTTGCAAAGTACACCAAGACCCCCAACTCTATATGTTTTTAAATCTGTGTTTTTAATTATGAGTAATATTGCCATGTATTGCATATATTACAACTCTTTTTTCTAGTTAAAAAAATGATATCTAAGTATTGCTTGGCCTTCAAAATACTCGTGTTAAGGTTATGCTAAGTCTTATATCTAGAACAAAATGTAGTGTCAGTTTTGCCAGTTAGGTAAACATTGAGTTCTCAGTGCTACTTCTTTAGACTTGTTTGACCTCACTATGAGCGTGGTTTAAAGAAAACCAGGTAAATCTGAAATGGTGATGGAAATAAACCTCTGTGTTTATCTTCCTCTTTGTAATTCTAGGGGAAAACTTATCTCCAGCGTGTGGAACTGTGTCCCAGGAGGCTGAGGCACTGGAAAAGAAGCATGTGTCATAATCTACAGTATTATTACATGTAGCACGCAAATCCCCATAACTATATCTACCATTTAATTTTGCTGTGACCTTTCTTGGGTGTCAGAATCAGAAAGACATGAAAGGTTATAAAAACAGTATTTTTACACAGCTGACTGATGCAATACATTCTGTAGTATGAGGAAAGTAAAAAATTTGACCGCAGCCTACTCCACAAGGCAGATAATGAATAGAATAGAACAGTTCCAGTTGGACAGGAATTAGACTCTTCTAGTCCAGCTGCCTGATGAAGCATCTATGTTCTGTGCTGTCAGATTATTTAGAGGCAAAACAGAAAAAAATCACAAAAAAGGTATATCCAGAAACATCATTTTAATATGTTTTGGCTGGCTTGATTCAAGGATATGAATGCAAAATAAAAACTAAAATAAAAAAATAAAAATTATCTGACGGCAAAATTAAAAGGCCTGTGCTCTGGCACTGTGTGCTCCAGTATCTCCGCAGAGACTGGTGGCTGACATGGGCCAGGATTGTGCTGGGAAGCACGAGGACAGCTGAGCAGCGGAGGTGGATACTGGCCCAGTTCTGCAGTCTGTTTGATTTAGCAGTCAAGGTGAAACCACAGAGATTACAATGCAAGTCCTGAAGAGAAACCTGAGGACATGCACTTCGTGCTGGTCCTGTTAGAGAGTGACTCTGTCAATGAGCAGCACCATGGCAGGACTGAGCCTCAAAATCTGTGGGACACTTACCATTCTAGAAATACCCTTAGGCTTACACCTTGTCCAGAGCAGTGCCACACCACCCAGCCTGGGTAGTGCCCCTGTGTCTGCCTTCCCTCCCACTTGTTTTTGAGCAGCAGGGATGATCCTGTTTGCCAGGAACATCTGCTCCAGCAGAGACCTGGAGAAGCTAAGCACATGCTGTGCTTTGAACTGCACTTGAAATCATAGCCATAGTCATTCCTTAGGCAGTGGTTTCTAAACACAGAATTAAACATGAGCAGAACAGGACTGTACAGAAAAGCAACCATAGTTAAAATTAAAAAAGCCCACAACTTTGCATTAAAAGTTAAATACAGAATTTCCATGTAAGGCCATAAAGCTGAACTCACACTTGGGGATGCTTGAAAGGTACTAAACCTGTAAGATAGAAAACATTCAGAACTAGATGCAGAATGAAGAGTTCTCATCAGTTTTTCTTGTTCTCTCAGTGCTCTAGCCAGCCTGTGTCTCTTACTGTAGGCATTTCCCTTTCATGTCAATTCAACTCAGGAAGCAATCAGTGTAAGCTTCACTATAATCTTTATTTCTGGAGGATGTGCTGCTGCGTATTTAAGGATCACATCTGTGTAAAGGACTGCTCTTTGTTGTTCTGTTAATGGAATATTTCCAAAGTAATAGTAAAAAATTCAATTACCACTGTTACCTGCAGCTCCCTCGTTTCCTCCTCAGCAGCAGAAGCATGATAAGAGAGAACCTACAGAAAGAAAAAAGCAGCCCTTAGTACAAACAAAAGAGCAATGTGATAAAAAGGTACTTTTCCTAAGGTAGATTTTTCAGCATTGCACTGCATTTGCTGATGAAATCTATTGTCTACAGAGGGCCCACACTGGTTTTAAGGGCGCTCTCTGAAAGCATATGGAGAGATATCCAAAACTTTCACAGATCTCCCACAGCACAGAAACTTCTTGAGATAATTAGGACAGGAAAACGTAAATAGTGTCTATAAAAGAACAACGAACTCTGATTTTCTCTTTGGGAAGATTTCATGCCCCACTTTCAAAGACAAATAATACATGAAACAGCTATAATTGTAAGCCTGACACTGTTGCCATAGTAATTCTTTCAGGAGTTTGTTCAGACATAAAAGAAAGTTTTGCCCTAACTGAAACTTGGCACAAAAGTTTGAAAGACAGTATGTTTATTTTAAATTATGAAAATATGCTCATATATTTTAGCTCTTGAGAACACAGTTCATAAAAATGTTACAGATTTTTTGAGGTAACTAGAGACTGATTTTTTTTTAAAGAACCCATCTTATGTGCTAATACCTAATCTGTCTGAACTTTCTGTATTATCCTTAAAGTGTTACAGTAGGAGAAATAATTGCTAATCTGCTATAAAAACTAATTATTCTGGCAGTAATTTTGCCACCTTTTTATTTAACATGACTTAATGCAGGTTTATTTGAGAGTTGTAATGTTTCATTTAGAGGTACAGGGTACATAATGCCCATTTTAGGAGTTCTGCAAACACTATTTGCAGACAGTACTCAGACAGAACTCCTAATGAATGTCAGGAGATCCAAAGTCTACAAAGTTTGCACGTTCAGCTTCAAGTTATCACCTCTGACTTATTCACCTTCTCAGACTAAAGCCTTCTTCAGCTATTAACAGGAACCAGTTCAAGGGCTGAGACCAGATGACTTCATCTTGGTATGGTTTGATGGAGTCTGAGGAAATTGCAGAAAACCTGCAGTAATGCTGCTGTTCCTCCATTTCTCTAAAGGGCTGAGCCAAAATCATCAGACAAGAAAAGGAAGCCCCTAATCCACCAAACCATTTCCTCTTCCTACGCAGCTGAATGCAGCACCTGCTGTGTTGCCCACGCGCAGCCTCACGTAGAGCAAAAGATGTGTTCAGCTCGCCACTAAATCTCAGGAGCAAAGCTAAAACACAATACCAAACGAAACACCCTGCTGGCAGATCCAGAAACAAGCAGGAAAAATTCCTATGGAACTCAACAAGCCAATTGCTGTTCTCCTAGGGGAGAACAATTTCTATTCAGCATCTGTGTGACTGGCTGCACTGATGTGTAGAGCAAACAGGGTCTGGAGAAAATCAGGGTTTGTCTGGGGCTGATTAAGGACCACCTAGAATTTGAGCTCACCTCTAATGTCACCATCTGTTTGGCCATGGCTCTTTCTACAGCTTCGTACATCTGTGTATTCTGGATCCCCAGGCCACAGAAGATGACAAATGCTTCCAGGAACTGCTCGTCATTCCTGTTAAAAGCCTTGATCTTTCCTGAGTTTTCTTCCATCTTGTTCACAAGCTGGCAAACACCTGTGTCAGGATACAGAAAGGAAAAGAAGTAATACAGAGATCTGCCAATGTATCACCCACTGTACGGAACACCAAAAACTGAGTCGTAATTAAATCCACCAATTTACATAAAATGGACACACAGGAGTGCTGTAGGATTTCCCCTCATTTTTTAAAGAGTAATTTCAATGTATTACAGAGTAAATGTTAAAACATTATAGTATAAATATTACTAGATTCAAAAGTATTAGGATTTGTAAAGCAAAAATGTAGGGCTTTAGAGACTTGACTATCCCGTGAAATTCTAGGGTCGTTTTCATCCTAACTTTTATTATTAATAGTATTCTAGATTGATTTAATCCCTGAAGACAATTTGTCCTTTGGAGGCTAATTAAATTTCTGCAACCATGCCAAAAGAACATTTATGAAAGTCAGAACAGTGGTACACAGAGTTTTTCACTTCCTTATTTGAGTCAGTACTGGATTTTTTTAAGTAAATTAACTAAACAGAGAATACCCAAGTTGAGGTTCAAAGCTCATGTACAGTCACCGATTCTATGAGGCTGCGACTGAATGACAGCCTGCTCCAAACACTATGGAACTCCTTCAAAAGCATCTCACTGAATTCAGCCTGTTAGCTTCAAACTTGTTGATAGCAGCATCTATTTATATTCTGTTACGAATTTCTGGGCAGCTGCTTTTGAAGAGTCTGACGATAACTTCACCACACCTTGCTGGAGCTTAAATCCCCGGCACCATTTTAAGTAGAAGGAAATTCAGACATGCACCTTCCCTTAGTTTTAATGAGCAGATGGCAGTTTCTGCTAAGAAATCAGAATATTAATGAAAGCAGCTGTGTTACAAGAATATGTTGTCTTTGGCCAACGCTGCTCTGGGGGTGATTATTGTCTTAAGGAAGCCCAAATGTTTTTTTACTCCCATGAGTGTGAATACTAGCAGTTTGGAGCACAAAAGCCAGCATTTTCCTGGAAAATATATCCCATGGATTGCATTATCTGAATATTGCAAACAGAATTCTGAACCTTAATGGAATGAGATGGCTAGATCACAAAATCACAGTAAAAAACCGTAATCCCAGCAAATAAAGATTCAAATAAGGACCAAAATTAACTTTGCCTGGGAAAAAAGAAACTGACTCATAAAACTGTATAGGAAAATCCCATGAAACTCACTTTCAGATCTCTGTTTAGTAAGGTTTATGACATTGTAATTATTCCCATAGCAGCTGTGATGTAACGAACACAAGATTAAGACACAACAGTGAGAATATGCCACAGAAGTAAACGAATTTTTGACAGACACAGCATTTGGATGCACGTCTCTTAAAAAACTGGAGAACTCCAGTGAATATACTGTGTAGTACTTAAGACTCTTTAACCTCTTTCAAATACTTCCCAAATCACTGAGGGCTCCATATAGTACAAATAAGGGAACTCAAAAGCCTTTTTTTTGGACATAGCTATAAAACCACAACAAGATTAACTTTTACCACGTACCAGTAAGCACCAGTTGCCAGTAAGATTTGCTTCGTTTTGCTGCGGAGAGTTTTTCCCACCCCAAACTCTCTTCCCAAATTCTGATTTTGGGTATACCAATCTTGAGAAGAAATTTAAAACAAACCAGACTCATAACAATATTCACACACGTACAGTATGATAAAGGAACTTCTGGGTATTATCCCAAAGACAACTCCCTGAGCTTGGCCTGAACATGTGAACGTTAGGTAGCTGTGAAACTGTAATACCTGAAAGAACATTTCTCGATGAGAATTACTCAGATTTAAACCCCTACCTAAATGGGTGGCCTGGCTACAACTTTCAGTTTGAACT